>CAUHTR010007924.1:42121-74184 GCA_959609185.1 Schmidtea polychroa
AAAATATCTCTATATACAGAATCCACACTCACCTGGGTCATAATGAACGGGGTTACCTGTATTTATAATTGATTGTATTAGTGCCAAAGATTCCCTAGATATATTAAACTTTTTTTAAGATACGGTGTTACTGTTTTTCAATTTATATTTAAATGTTAGTGACTATGAGGATGTAAAGTAAGAATTTTTACAAAATAATAATTATTTATATTATTTTATTTATTTTCAGATAACATATAAAATTTTTAAAAGGAAGCCGAATGTGAGATATCTGGACATTATGTTCAATTTTCATCAAATATAAGTACAATTTGAAAACAAAATAAAATATTACCAGGATAAGATAAACTATTAAACATCATTGCTTCAGACTTAGATTTCTAAAACTCAATGAAATATATTTTATTTTATATAAAACATACATTCATAGGAACGCTGCTAAAGTTCAGATTATCATTAAATTGAGGAATAAAAATTTCACCCAGATCTTCTTTAGATAAATAATCTAAAATAACAATTTAGTCAATAAAAGCAAGTTATTTCTTTTATTCAGAAGTGAAATAATTAAAATCGAAAAATAAAAAATAATTCTTATAAAATTTTAGGAATATATGATTAAAATAATTTTGTTTAATTAAAATCTTAATCGGTCATAAAATCTTATTTTTATGTTCTAGAATAAGATTTTTCTTTATAACAGCGAATTAAAATTAAATTAACAACTTTAAACAACCAATATATCCTGGTATTTGGCCCATCATTTTATTCATTATAATATTTAAAATAGCAATCCAAAAACTTTATCCTTCTCATATTCTTAAACCAAACTTTAAAAAAAGCATTTTCGTAAATGAAATAAATCATCACATATCCTTTTATTGATTGGTTATGACAGGGCGGCGCCAAGATACGCTGGCACCGGTGTACGAGGTAAAAGTTGCAGCTCCTAATATGTTAAAATTATTTTAGTTTAAATTTAATATTCAACGTATAATAATTATAATTATCGTTTTATATTTGTAGGAGCAACGTTTGCAAAGTAATATCGTAACACTAACAAAGTTACGAATGACTTATTTTCTGTAGTATTTATTTACGTACATAAGTATATCATATACTTATAAGTTTTATCAATTTAATGAATAAGCAGTATGTTGGTACATAATAAAAATTTGAAAATTAGTATTTCTTTACTAAACTATTTTACGCCTGCCACACCCAAAGCGTACCGTGTACCCTTTGGACCCCCACTTGGCACAGCCCTGACTTACGGTTTAATTTAACATTTATTATTCTTGATATATGAAATTAGAAATAACTATTCCTCTTTATAGATTGGATTTATTTGAGTTGAATATGGACAAATAATTCGATAACTTATTTTTTTATTCAGTAGAGAAATTACACCCCTTCGAAGATAAAATCTACAGTTATCTATCAAATAAACATTAAGATTTAAAATAGTTATAATATTTAATTATTACTGGTATTTAAATAATTTTTTTAGCAAATAATTGAAGAGCTGATAAAATAATTAATAAAAGCAAACGCAATTCGGCGCTATAAGTCATTGGAATGTCCTGTTGTGGATTGAACGCCATAACCGAAAAGGAATATAATATTACATTTTTATTGAACTGTCTCATGGAAGCAAGAATATTTTTGTCAGTTGATTAAAGTCAAGTAATAAGTAAAAATGATTTAAAAATGGATGAAGATAACATTTTAGCGATAATAAGCTTTGAAAGACCAAAATGTATAAAAAAATTAAGAAGTTTTTAGGATTAATTAATTATAATAGGAAATTCAAAATTGATAACACAAAAGATTTAGAAAAATTGTGTGGAAGTAAAGAAAAGAAATTAATTTGGACAAATGAATGGAAAAGGGTATTTATGAAACTCAAAGAAAAATAAATAAATGGTCCCATTTTAAAATTTCTAGATTTCTCAAACCACTTATATTAAATACTGACACGAGTTTTGATCGTATAGGTGCGGTTTTATCACAGATAGATGATTCGGTAAAAGAAAATGTAATCGCTTATGATTCTTATGATATATCTAAGCATGAAGTTAGGTATCGCATAAAAATGAAAGAACTTTTAACAATTTATTATTTAAATAGTTAAACATAATATGGAAATGATTTAATTATAAGAAAACGCCAATTAAATATTCTTATCACGATATATTTCGACAGTTTTCCTGTCATCATCAGGTAGGATATAATAACTATATAAATTAAGGATTTTAAACCAATTTATTAATTTATAAATAAAAAACTTTTTTTAATAAAAACATTTCATTCTTTAGAATATATTATTTTTTTAAATTTAATATTTATAATTTAAAATAAAAATTTTATTAATTATTTAATTTAACAACAATCGATACATAATATTATAGCTTTAGGTGATGTATCCTTAGTTATTTGTACTTTGTTAGTATTATAGCATTTGTGTAGCCTTATTTATTTGTATGGTGTATTAGTATGCTTTATGGTTGATTGTAGAGAAACCTGAAGGACCCGATAGAGTCACCGTTAAAAAAATGTGGCGGGATAATCGGGGTTCATGTTGTGTAGAAAAGATACAAAACAACAGTTAAATATAATTACAAATTTTATTAAACAATAAAATAAATAATACTTTAGAAGATCGTCTTTTTCTTTAACTTTGTAATTCCCGATTCCTTTATTGTAGCAAACGTTTATGTTTCTTGGGTTTCAGGGATGTTTTTTTATTTCAAATATTTTCAAATGTCCAAAATCTCAAAATTCAGAAGTTTCAAAATTCCATTCAAATTCAATTCGAAGCTGGGGAGTAATTCAAATCACCAGAAGTTTCAAAGATATAATTTTTTTAATTTTAAATATCTTCAAATGTCCAAAATCTCAAAATTCGGAAGTTTCAAAATTCTATTCAAATTCAATTTGAAGCTGGGGAGTAATTCAAATCAACAGAAGTTTGAATCGAGCTGATTTTTTTTTCTCGATAGGCTTTGTACCTTTTTCCTCTAATGTATGCCCGAGGAAATTAATTTCTTTTTTTAAAAATTCGCATTTTTGGGCGTTTATTTTGAAGTTTGCTGTATTTAGTGTTTTAAATACTTCGTCTATGTCTTTTAGGTGAGATTGTTTTTTGGACTGGCTATTAATATGTCGTCCAAATATGCGATTGTGCTTTTGTTATTTTTCAGGGTTCGATCCATGAAACGTTAAAATGTTGCTGCTGCATTTCGTAAACCAAATGGCATTCGGTTGTATTCGAAGATTCCGATTGGTGTTACGATTGCTGTTTTTTTATGTCCTCCTTTCTGATTGGAATTTGGTGGTACGCTTTTTGGAAGTCAATTTTTGAGAAAATCTTTGCTCCTTGAGTCTGTTTATTATATCTCTTATGATAGTTATCTGGTTCTATCATTTTGTTGAGCATTCTGTAGTCTCCGCAAGCTCTCCAGTCTGAATTTGAATGTGTTATTATATTGTTTTCCAGTAATTCTTGGAAAATTTCTTTTGTGAGTCTAGTTGTCTGACCTTTGCGTGTACTGGGTTTCCATTGGTTATGATGGTGTGCTCAGTTGAGTGATTTGATTTTCCGTCGAAAGTTACTGGTTCGCGGAGTTTGTTGTATTTTGCCAGAAGGGTAGTTATTCCAGGAACTTGTTCAATTGTTTTGATTGTTTTAATATTTGGTGTGCTTGTTTGTATCACGCCGATGTCTACTTTTGCAGTGTTTATCGTTTTAATCTTGTTGGTTTCTTTGTCTGTTGTGAGATTTTTAATTAATGTTTTGTTTGTGCAGTCCACCATTAAGTTGTAGTGTGCTGGGAAATCAGCTCCTATTATTGATTGTTGTACTTCTGTGATTGTGAATGACCAGTTGTATTTTTGTGAATTTCTTGTTAAGGTTAGTGTGTGTTGGCCGTATGTTTTTATGCTGGAGCCATTTGCAGCTGTTAGTGATTTTTCTGTTGTTTTTGCGTTTTTGTAGATGTAATGAGGCAGTAGTGATATTACAGAGCCTGTGTCAATTAGAAAATCAGTGTTATTTGTGTGCACCAAAAATGTAATGTTTTTGTCACAGAATGTGGGTGCTGTCAACAGTGACGGTTTTAGTTTTCCTGCTATATCTTGTGATATTCGCAGGGTTTTGTGAATTTGTATGCTTTGTCACCGAATTTGTTATGAAAGTAGCAGTTGTTTTTGTTTAGGAAATCGGTTCTTGATTCCCTTTCTGTGCCGTTGTTTCGGTAATTGTTGTAGCGGTTTGAGGAGTTTGACCGGTTTCTGTAGTGGCTGCTCGGGGATTGTCTGCGGCTGTAGTTTTGCCTGTGTTTTTTTATTTCAAATATTTTCAAATATCTAAAATCTCAAAATTCAGAAGTTTCAAAATTCTATTCAAATTCAATTTGAAGCTGGGGAGTAATTCAAATCACCAGAAGTTTCAGAAAACGATCTGTATTTTATTTTTCAGTTTTTCAAAATATAAAATATAACATAAAAATCTCAGTCATAACAAAAATCAAATTTCTATAAGTTATATTATTTTCTTGAGTCGATAATTTTGTATTTTGTATTTTATCAATATTTGTATAGCGATAATTTACCATAGTAAATTATCGATATATAGTCCCTTTATTCCATTTTCGAGAGCGACATACACTCAACGAAATAGCAAAGCGTCGCGTAACCTTGTTTAAAAATAAAAAAGAATATGACTGTACATTACACATACCATATACAAAAGATGATTTAAAAAATCTAAAACACAAGTATTCACTGCATTCTACACATTAATTTTTGAATTCAATGACTTTAACAATAACGCCTCACAAATTATACGTTCCCAATAATTATCTAAACTTTTTAATAAAATTTTAAAATCAGACATACATATTTTACTCTTACAGCCCTCACTAATATTGGTCAAAGCCTTCGGTCTATAATGCTCTCGAGCTCGAATACAGAGATGACGGAAAGTCTCTCCAATGTATGTGGCATTAAACCCATTACATGTAAACTAATAAACGAGATCGAAACATTCGACCGAGTTTTAGACTTATTAATAAACATATTGCGTACTTCCGTGAAGTTGACACTATCCTATAGTTTAAATTCTCTAACTGCTTACTTATCTTCCATTTATAATCCTTAAAACCTTCTGAGTACGGCAATACTAATACAAATTTAGGCTCATCATCCTTGCTCACACTATTTAATTTATTTAACTCATCAGATTCACATGCCTCAACAAAAGCACACCCAGATTTTCTCAAACAAGTATCCTTAGGATTTTTAATAAATTTGTCTGTAGTGAGCCGTTACACGGCCTTAACAATATCTATATAAATATTATACTATATTATATTATATTATATCATATTATATATAAATGGGCGAGCATTAGCAAATAAGGATCAATCAGAACACAATTATGGTCAATCAAATATCACCTATAATTGCACATTAGCTGGAACATCGCAGTCTACTCTATCTCATTCCAAGAGTCAATCAAAATTCATGCAATCAGATAATACTTCTACTTATCAATCAGGCTCTATTAATCAATCTCAGACGAGTAAAGCAAGTTCGATGCCATGTTATTATTATCATGATTAACTGTATTCGGCCCCCAATAGTTTTGGCGTTGGCTCTCATAGACCAACATCTTCATCCATTAAAATTCGCGAAATATGTAACAAATCCTAACAATAATATGAACCCGAATGGATTTTTTATCCAACCACTACACAAATCAATTATGATCCAAGAAATAACGAACAAATAATTTGAATTGGGATATCTGAATAAATTGGAAGCTTGATAATTAATTGTTACTTTTTATGATTAGTAGTGAACAATTAAATACATTTTTTTGGTTAATCAAGGAAAATCATGTTTGTTTTACTTTTTTAAGTAAATATTAGATTTGGAATTTATTCTTTAAAAATTGTAATTTAAAAGTGAATTTTAAAAGCAATTGAATTATTAAATAACCCTTGTTAAAATGAGCAATTCAATCGAGTTTTTGTCATTAATAGGTCAATTAAAGAATACCATTCGAACTGGTTGGGTTAATTATGGAGTAAATAATCCTGAAAGTGTATCTGATCACATGTACAGAATGGCTGTTATGTCATTTTTATTACCAACTTTAAATCATAATAATGAAATAAAATTTGATACAGAATGTATTGTTGGTGACATAACACCAAATTGTGGATATACCGAAGCTCAAAAATTAAAACTGGAAACGGCAAGGAATCCAGATTTGATTACCTTAACCACCACATTGTCGACAGTCTCTTTTACCATAATTAATAAAAAGGATTTTGAATGACTATTCTTTATTAACAATTCAACCAATTTGTCAACACTTTTTACTGAATTTACAAAAGTAAAAGACAAAGACCATGAGCGATAAATCAACCCCTTCACCATATTTCATTTATACTTGAATTCACAGAAACTTTCGGATGAAGTATAGAGACCAGTTTCAGGTGGTTTTCTATAGATTTCTGTCTCATAGAGTTTCTCTTTGCATTGTATTAACAGATCCAAGAAAACAAGTGATGATTTTTTCTCCGTTTCACACGTGAATATAATGTTTTATGTAGACTATTCATATAATGCAAAGACGGATCAACATGCCTCTGATTTCCAAATATAAAATATTATCCACATATCTTTTATAAACAGTGGGTTTCATACATTGGAAAAATGATATTTTCTTTTCTAAGCTTGCTAAAAAATTGAAGCCATCGTTGGTGCTAAAGGAGAACCCATACTAACTCCATTTATTTGTTGATACCATTCATTATTGAAAAGAAAATTTATTTTTGAAGTAGCAAATTCAAGAAGTTCACGAAATGCCCTACCATCTAAAATATGATGTTCAGAGATGTTTTCATTCCATAACAGGCAACATAACTCAATTATTTCAACCAATGGTACATTAGTAAACAGACCACAAACATCAAACGAAACCATAATTTCATCCACACCTTGTCTATCATGTTGTGCAATGAAGGAAACAAATTCAAAACTATCTTTACATTCGAATTCTTATCGTATTAATGGTTTTAATAATCCATCAAAAAATTTGGCACTTTTATATACTGGGCAGTGCCAACTATGGATATCGAAAAATATCTTGAAAAGAATGTTTGATTGGAGTTTTCTTATAATTTATTATTTCACAAATCATTTTAAACATTATCTGTATGGGAAAAAGTTCACAGTTCATACAGATCACAAGGAAATTACATATATGATGAAAATAAAGCCAATTACTTCACTATTCTCGACATGGATAAACTATTTAAGTAACTTAGAAATAGACTTTCAATATCCGAAAGAAGAATATCATTCCAATGCAGATGTATTATCAACGAGCATATGTGTTTAAAATATCCAATGCCAAACGATTCATGTTAATGCAAAAACAGAGAAATTGAAAATTAAGTTATTGGCAATTATGACAGGAAGTCATGAAAAAGAATGGAAATTTAACTCAGTGGAAATTAATTAGATTACAAATTGCTTAAAGATGAAAGATATATTTTATCTATTCTTCTATATTATTTTAAATTATTATTTTTTAATTTTTAATTGTTGGGGATGTCTATATACCGAGGATTTTCCAACACGATCTAGCTCCTCTTTAACTCTGGTACAAGGTCCTGAGCGTATGTATATTTCTTTGCATACATTGCCCGTGATGCAATAGACACTGTTTTATTTTCGAAAGCACATCTCTTTCGGTGTCTGGAAGTTTTCCATTGTGCAATTGTTTTCTTTTTTTGTGTTGTTTGCCAGAGATTTTCTTAATGTCCATAATTAATGTGCTATACGATTCAACGATTAATCGCGATGATAGTAAACTTCTTACTTTTGTTTATATAAAATATATTATTATTATTATTATTTTTACATTCAAAATTATTATAGACCAATTTCCTGACATATCTATGAATCATCCAGTTTTAAATGATGTTCATTGAAATGTAGTATAATTCTTGAATTGTTTATAATAGACATATTTTAACAAATTTGTTGTAAAATTGAAATACTTAGTTGGAATGAAAATAATTACTGTAAGCTTCCGCTAATTTAAGAAGTTAAATATCATCAAATTTGTGTTTAGTTTAAATAAATAAAGTTGTAGACATATGAAGAAACAGAAAGAAAAACAAAAAAGAAAATGTTTTATTTGATCAATGATGAACCATATTAAAAGTTTTATTTCTCAAATTATCTCAAACCCACAAAGGTTGTAATTCCATGTTTAACGTTTACCTTAATGTGATTCACGTATGTTGATTTTGTTTTTCAAATAAACAGGATGTCTAAGAATCAGTGGAAATAAATAAGATATTTAATAAAATATTTTGATCTACACTTTGATATGACAGTTATCTGTTATCGGTCTCGACAAATGATATTCGAGTTTGATTAATCAACTTTTAACAAACAATCATTTAACATTGCGAGAAAATTAAAAATTTAAATTATTTTGTTTGAATTTGTGCGTATTTTGAAGATTTTGGAAAAATTCAAATTGATATTATATATCATAAATATCTAAATCAGCTATGGCCACCGGTGGCCCGCGAAGCGCTTTGATGTGGCCCGGACACAATTTTAAACATCAAATCAATAATTGTCCTTTTTAGAATTCATATTCGAATTAAGCATGTTTTTAATTTAAAAAATTGATTCTAAGTTTACTTGAATCGTAAAAACGAGTTATATTTATTTAAATGAATTTATTGTGGCCCGTGATAGTATTTCTCCGAAAATTTGGACCTTCGATTGATTTGGGTTGGCCACCACTGATCTAAATAGTTGATTAGCTTTGTTATCTAGCCTTGTCGGGATTAAAATTCTTATATATTTCATATTCCTTTTTATTTTACCTGAAAACTCCAAAAAACTGATTGTTGCATGAAAAATAAAAGACGAAACAAATCAATTTTATTAATTTATTAATTACTTATGCATATTGTGAGTTTACACTTAACTAACCACAGACGAGATTTTGGATTTATGCTTCTGTATATATGATTTTTAAATTAATATTATTATCAATATTATTATATCGATTTTTTAAGCTTTATTTAATATTAATTTTGATGAGATAGGCTAAAGGAACGTTCACTTATTACGTAACCAAGGCCGGATTATTCATTGTGTCAACTGTTATTTCCCGAAAAGGTAAAAAAATTAAAAAAATTAAAACTCGTTTTTCCGATTTTCCATTATTCGACTCCGTATGTGATGTTTTTATTTAAAAAGCAAATACGTCATGACAGCATCACCAGTTATTATTAGCAACAGAAAATATTAATTAAATAAATAAATCAAATTAATATTAAAAAATATTTATTTAAAAATATTTAGCAATCAATCGGAAATAAAAAATATCAGACAAACGTGTTTATCAAGGTGGATCGCTCAAGCGTAAGCGAAAAGTTGAAAAGAAAGAAAAAGAAGTAGTTAAAAATCAGAACGTGAATTTGTTGAAATTGGGATTTACAGCGAACACTGTCGGAATCGGATATGAACATCATAGAACAGTGCTTTCCAAGCTTTTCATGCTTGTGACACACCTTTTAGACTTCCATCATTTCGCGACACAGCAAATCAGTTTTACCAGAAAACCAGACGTCATAAAACTTACCCCATATGGTAAACAAGAGACAATGAAACATATTTAAATATAAATATCGAATTCCAACGATTAACTAATAAATAGGGTAAACAAGCGTTCTTGCAGCTAAAACACGACGGACTATATATGTGTATTGTATTTCAGTCTAACAATCGTTAAAAAGTTTATAAAATTAAGGGACTCTGGCTTTTCATTATGTTCACGCGACACACCTATGCAGCGCTGTCGATACACTAAAGTGTCGCGACACACCGGTTGGAAAGCTCTGTCATAGAAACTGACGTGCTTTGTTCAGATTCTCAAAAGTTAAATGTAGCTTCCAAAGAAGCTGAAATGTTATTTAACTATGAAGGAATTTATGAAAAAGACAATAGTGGTGAAATTCATTTAATTCATCCTCAAGTTAGTCAAGTGGCTGAAGCGACTGAAGTCGAAAATCAAAACACATTATTGAATATTGAAGAATCTTCACAGGATGCTCGTGGCTTCACAAAGGTTGAATTTAGTAATGACTGTGCATTGTGGACTAACATTTCTGATAATATTCGTGAATTTTGAATTAGAAAAGGTTTAAATGATTGCCAACATTATGATGATTATTTCAAAGCCTCGGAGAGAATTTATACCGATGATAGATTTTCACGATATTATTTATCTGGTGAAAAAATTTTACGTTTGTGGCTGTATTATTCACCGTCAACTGGAAGTATATTTTGCTTTGCTTGTCGACTATTCAAGTCAAATTCACATTCTGCATTTGCTTCTGGCGATGGATTTAGCGACTGGAATCATTCGACAGCATGCATTTCTCAGCATGAAAATAGTCAATGTCATAGAGATGTCATGTTAACTTTGGCTACTAAACAACAATATGCTGGTACAATAGACGGTCAAATGGAATTAGAATTAACGAAAGAAGGGGATTATTGGCGTAATATTCTAAAAAGAATCGTTGCAGACTGCTAATAAAAATCTCTCCAACATATTTAATATTTAATTCCACCTGGTTTCTTTCCCAATGATTTCTTTTACATATTTTTGTAATAAATTATTTTTGGTTGCCGATTTTCTATAAATTCTTACTATCTGCTGTATTTTTGTTATTAAACAATTTATTTCAGCATTTTGAAGAACAAGTTGAAAAGATTCAGTTGCTTCTTGATATATATAAAAATGATTATTATTCACTATCGGAAATATCAGAATAAAAATTTCTATTAAGGATTTTTAATTTACCGAATTTACCGAGTGTTTTTTTTCCAATTTACCGGTATACAATCCCTAGTTGCAGAAGGAGGACTGGCGTTTCGTGGAAATGATGAGTTGAAAAATTCTTCAAAAAATGGAAAATATTTAGGAGTTCTTCAGCTATTAAGTCAGTTTGATTCATTATTAAGTAACCACATTGATAAATACGGCGACCAGGAAAAAGACAGAGCATCGTACTTGTCATCAACAATATGCGAAGAATTTATCAAGCTTATAGTTGATAAATTGTTAAAAATTATTGCAAAAGAAATTAAGGAGTAAAAATATTATTCTGTTTCTGTTGATTCTACTCCAGATAGTCACGTCTATCAACTGACAGTTATCATACGCTAAGTTGAAAAATCATCCCATCAAGCTAAGGAGAAGTTTTTGAAGTTTCTGCCTTTGGAAAAACATACTGGAGCAACACTAACAAATACCTTGTTAGGTTTTTTGAACGAAATTGGTGTAGATATATCAAATTGTCGTGGACAGTCATACGACAACGCAGCAAATATGTAGTGGAGATGCAATAGCACGCAAGCTAAAATTAGGGAAAACAATCCATTAGCACACTTCATACCATGTGGTGCTCATTCCTTAAATTTAGTTGGAACTTCAGCTGCTAAATTTTGAAAAATTTGAAACACGAGCCAAAATTAAAACTCCAGAAACTAGATACAGAAACAAAGATAAACGTAAGAAAATAAGTAGAAAATTTGAAGATGATGGCCCAGCTGAAGAAACAAATCTAGAAATTATAGAAAAATTCCGCGTGGAAACAATAATTGATAAATTGTCAGTTGAATTGGACAGTCGAACAAAAGCTTAACTTATTTGGTGTTCTAACAGAATCTTGGAAACTTTCAATAAATGATGTGGCTATTCGAGTTGATTTAATACAAATGATTTAAAAAGTTCTTTTTCGAAAGAGCTACAGCATTTTAGACTTTTCATTCAGAATTTCCTTAAAAGTAAAAATCAAGAAGAAAATCAACCAGTTCACAGGTTGTATAGCTTATTATTTGACTTGATTCTTGTCAATTCATTTCCAAACATCGAAGTTGCATCTAGAATATATCATATTGATGGTTAGTAATGCTAGTGGAGAGTACATTCTCAAAATTGAAGCTCATTAAAAATGAACTTAGAACATGCATGCTGCAAGAACGGTTAAACAGCTTGTCTTTAATGTCAATTGAAAGTGAACTCCTACAAAAAATTGATTTTGATGACGTTATCAATGATTTCTATTTAGCAAAGCGTCGAAAAATTAACATCAAATAAATAACACTATATAACTTTTAAATCACGAATATCAATAAGTATGGCCATTGTGGTCGAGATGTTATAACTAACAGTAACACCCAAGAAGACTGAAGAAACGATTGAATTTAATAAACAATTCATTTTTTAGTTAATTTATTTTATCAATAATCAATCATTCTAAATAAATATTTTTCTCATTTCTTTGTTCATTATAAACATTTATTCTATTGATCTCAAAATTGACTAAAGGGAAAAATACCTATAGGAAAAAAATATAGAAAATATAGGGGGAAAAAATATAGGAAAAATACCTATAGGAAAGAATATTTAAAAATGTAGTTTTCAGAGATTTAATTTTTGAGATAAAATTATGCCTGGCAAAAGGGCCCTATATTTTTATTGGCACAAGCACACAGGACCCTTTAAATGTTTAATCCGGCACTGTACGTAACGCTAAAATAGGCTTTTTTCTCCCGACCTCATATATTGTAACAAATTATAACAGAATGCTAAACCCCCTCCCCTCAAGCGTAACGTAACAAAAAAATGAAAAATCTTTTTTTAGAAAAAGGTCGCTTTTCGAAAACATGAAAATCATTAAGCATTTAAATGTTATTTAAAAGCAGAATTCAAATTCAATTTAAAGTTCGAAACAATGAATTTATTGCAATATTTGTATTTTAAAAATTTAAATATAATTTTTTTTCAATATTATTATTTACTATTTCTTTTAAATTTTTGTTAATTTTAAAAAAAGATTTCCAAAGTTTTTTCTCATGCATTTTGGTAAATTTTAATATTTAATTGAATACTGACTAAAAATTTAGTAAGAATAACTTTTAATAAAAATTTATTATTTAATTAGATTTAATTTTACATTTCCAACCTAAACAAAAATATTTTTGCAACTGAATCTTGCATTTCAATATTGTTGAATGTTTCAGAAATATTAAATAATGAATTAAATCAATTTTTTAATTTAAACCTTTTTAATATAAAAGAATACAAATAATATATTGTCTAAATTAGAGAAAAAATCATAAAAATGAATTAACAAATAAAATAGTGAAATATTTATAATTCATCTATGAAAGTGACATAAAAGGGGAAATCAGGCTTACGTCGGATATGGTAGAATTGTTTGTGGTCGTAAGTACGATATATCAATGAATTTTTTGTTTCTTGAAAATTTGGAAAATACATGAACTTAAGCCACAAATTCTGTAAAAAATCAAATTCTATTAATTTATTACCACTAATCTTTAATTCAATTGAATTTGCTTAGCCATCCATCAAAAGAACTATTAATTTAAAAGAACCTCAAACTGTAATTTAATAAAAACATTTGAAAACTTAATGAAAATAATATGAATTCAATTTTGAGGAAATAATTAGCTATAAATGTTCATTTACTATTTATCAATTTGCAATTTAATAACAATTTTACCAGATTTTGAATCGACTGATTTTCCGTTTTGATTTTCGGTACTTTTAAATAAATTATTCTGATTCAAAATGGGAAATAAATCGAATGAATTCTAAAAAATAAAAAACCAGAAATTAAAATAAATGAAACGTTATTAATAAATAATAAGTCAAAAACAAAGTAAGATAAACAATACTTTTGGAAATAAATATTCTATAAAGGTTTTAAAAAATTTATCTATTAATCATTTGACAGTTCATTCTTAATTAGTATGAATATTTTCATTAGATTTTTAAGGCTGAAACTTTGAAATATATATATATATATAGGTGTTAGGAAGAAATTACATAAGACGAAATTACATAGGAAGAAATTACATAGGAAGAAATTACATAAGAAAAAATTACATAAGACGAAATTACATAGAGAAGAAATTACATAGAGAAGAAATTACATAAGACGAAATTACATAGGAAGAAATTACATAAGAAAAAATTACAAAAAAAAAATTACACAGAATTAGTATTTATTTAAATTTATTATTTAAATTTATCTTAAATTTATTGTTTTTAATTAAGCATAATATAAAATTTGTAGTTTCTTTATAAATATTATTAATTATAATTTTTCGTCTTATGTAATTTCATCATGTAACCAATAATGGTTGAGTGTGACCAATACCCTTACGACCAGTACCCTTATGACCAGTACCTTTAAGGGGTCAAAACATTCTGTCGGATAAACTCCGAGTATATATAATAGAACGAATCAACAATAACTATTTATTTAATGCAATTTTTACTTTGCAATAATAATTTTGTGTAATTCTTTCTTATGTAATTTTTTCCTATGTAATTTCTTCTCTATGTAATTTCGTCTTATGTAATTTTTTCTTATGTAATTTTTTCTTATGTAATTTCTTCCTATGTAATTTCGTCTTATGTAATTTCATCATGTAACCATATATATATATATATATATATATATATATATATATATATATATATATATATATATATATATATATATATATAGTCTTATAGAAGAGACCTGTTATTTATTTGATTGTGCATAGAACAAAAGACATGGTAAATGGTTTCGTAATAATAATGTAACTTCGTATAGTAGTTCATTAAAGTGTATTCAAAGAAATACTACTGATATCAAAATAGAATCCAATAAAATATTCAACCCAAAAGCTGAGGAGATAAGTTGTTTAATAGCAATTACACGACAAATATATAAGATCAATAAAATAATACTTGTTGTGCCAATAAAAGAATGAGTGAAAAATTACAGCTTCCTTTTTTTATTTCCAACCTTTAAAATGGAGATAGTCTCATAAAGATTCTAAGGGGATAAAGAAGTCGAGAAAAAAGTGTGGTAAATAATATTTAAAACTAAATCACTGTACTATTAAAAATGAGTTTGAAATATCAAACTATTTCGTAAATATATGTGAATACTGTGTATTTAGAGAAGCCAAAGCTGTAATTTTGACTATAAAACCTAGAATTTAGATATTTTTCTCAGGATTATGGGTGTTGATAGAATTTTTGTTGTTGTTTTAATCTTATACTATAAAAGTTTAAATATTTAGTCTATGTTATGACTGTCAAACAAAAGATATTTTGATTTTTACCGGTTATTTTCAACGTCAAAATTATTTTTCTTCTGGTCAATATCACACATAAAATATTATTACTCAAGTGTTATTTTAAAAATGATAAAATTAGTCGTTAGTAGTAAACGAGTTTAATAAATTAAAAATCACAAAAAGCTTTTCTATTTTATTGCATTAAGGAAACATTAACATATAAACTTCAAACTTTTTTTCCAGGTTTAGGTCGAGGTATAGATTTTAAATCAGAGCAAGTTTTAGAACATGGAATTTTTGGATTTGAAATCACGATAGATGATTGTGGATCTTGGAATCTTTCCCGAAGACTAGTCTAAATATATTGTTAATTTATTTCTATTATGATAGTGATGATAATAATATTTATAATGATTGTGAGGTGTTTTCAGCCGAGGATTGAATATTTCAAAATTTTTACTAAATAAATGAGAAATATTTATAAGTAAAGATAATTTTAAATATTAAATAGTTAAATATTCGTAGCAAAGATTTAATTATAAGAAAGCTCAAACATTCGTTTAACGATATATTTCGACAGTTTCATTGTCATCATCAGGTAGGAATGATAATAACAAGAAAACTATCGAAATATATCGTAAGACAAGTGTTTGAGTGGCGCTTTCTTATAATTTTAAATATTGAATTTGTAAATATTAAATCTTAAATCTTAAAATAGTAAATTTGTTTGATAATTTATTTTGGAAATATTTAATTCAAGGCTGAAAAAGTTCGTTTCAAAAATTAAACATTGTATTATCAATAAACTTTTGGATTATGACTTTATCTCATGAGAACGATTTAGAAAACAATTTAGAAGATGTTCTCGTAACATCTAACAATGATGATGATAANCCTTCATCTCTCGGGTTCTCCATTGGCTCGGGTTTCCCTATTAGCTCAGGTTTTCTATTAGCCAATTAATTAATTAATTAACGTTTTCTGTTTTTACACATTTGAATGCTTTTCGACCCTTCCTAACCATTTTCTGATAAATCTCTAATCATCATCTGGTTGACCATTAGCTAATCTATACCTGTCCCGTTTTCCCAATTCGATTTCGATGATTTTACAATTTATTGATTTTTCTCGGATTTCCGGATTCTTGCCTTTCGCAATTGCTTTTGGCATTTTCTAATACTGCTTCCATGACACTTTCCTTTACTATAAACTCTGTGCATGATCCCGCTTTTATTTGTCTTTTTTCTTCACTTACTTTTTATTTAAATTATTAACCTAAATTTCATTTAAATTTATTTTAATTTACGGATCTCAACAACAACAATAATAATAATAATAATAATAATAATAATAATAATAATAATAATAATAATAATAATAATAATAATAATAATAATTATAATAATAATAATAATAACCAACTTCAGTACAAATATAGAAATAAATACTTACACACACCGAATAAGAACATTACCAATATTTCAATGAGTAAAAAAATAATTTATAAGAAAAATGATTAAAATCCCAATATGAATACCAATTAAGTATTAGATTGCTACAAATGGGAAATCCAATTTAATTGCTGATCCACCTATTCAATAATAAACATGATCTCTTCATCTTCAATATTGATAGCATGAATGTATCTATCAGTTTACACACTGGTCCCTTTTCTGTTGATAATAAATTAGTAAAATGCAATTATTAGAAAAATCGATATTTTATTCAATTCAAGAACTGTAAAATCAAAATTAAGAAAATCATAACATCAGATGTCTCCATCACCCTTCTGACAAGCGAAGCAATTGATATTGCTGAAACTCAATAAAATTTCCAATTTATGAATACAGGAAAACAAGACTAGCAAATACTATGAGCATGATAAAAATAACATTAAAAGATTCCATTCTTTCACGAGCCAAAATGCCAAATTTTACAAGATGTGCTTGAAAGTTGTTTTATTCAAAAAAGAACTACCACAGATTTAGAAAATATTTCATCTTGTAAACTGAGCAAAGGACTCATTAAACCAATTTAGTTTAACGAAAAGATGTAAAAATCCAATTCAATATAAATTTTAAATATACTTTACAACTCATCTATTCAATTGAAATAAATTTTTAATAATAAAAATTCATACTTGCTTGAATGCTTTATCGTGTTCTGTCTGCCCTGATTTTTGATAATTGGAGAGATTGTAAAAAGATTCACTTTGTTTTTCCACATAAAATTTCAGCGCAATTAGTAAAGCGTTGATAATTCGGTCGCTCTAAAATCACACAATAAGTCTTTAATATGATAGATGTACATTCGACACATTGAAACTTGAAATAAATATTCAACGAAAATATTGACATAAGTTATAGAAGTTGGAATTGTGGAAATATATTATAACCAGTTATGGATTTGAAATAATATTTATCTAAATCAAACTTTCTGAATAAAAGTAACTTTTAAAAGTATAATCAATTTTACGAAATAATTTCATTTATTTTGATTTAGTTTTCTACTATATATCAATGTTTTGTATTTAACGCAATTTTTGGTACTTAAAATTCAAAATAATAATTTTCACAATTTCTTTCTAAATAAATTTATTTTTTAATAATTGCTAAATTATCTACTTTTATCCAACATGGAAGACAACAAATAAGCATTATCGAAATGTTGAAGACAAAAGCACATATGATGGCAATATTTGGAGATAAGATTATAAATGATAAAGTTCAACGAAAATAATTCACATGGAAATGATTAAATAACATTAATCAAATAATTTTTCACATTATTAGTAAAATTTAGTTAATCTATATATCAAAATTTCTTTATTAAATTATCATTTTTGTGAATTTATTATTGGATTTATGATAACAATTAATAAAACTAAATTAAGGATAAATTAGAGTCATTCGTAGTATGACTTGTAAAATATTATTCAATTTATTCATGATTAACGATTTTCGTGAAAATATTCCAATATTTTTCACTGATTAAATCTAGAAAAGTGATGCGATATCTGGCGAAGCGTAGCCTATTCTTTATATATTGTGAATTTAGTTCGCAATAAACACGATTAGTCAGAATGTTATTTGTATATTAAACGAATCATTTTAGTGAAACGATGTGGTTGATGAGAGGAAGCTTTAAATTCGGCATTTGTTTGTTAAGTTTGTATTAGTTTATATGTTCATTATTCATTATGGTGATAGTTTTCTGTGAATATTGCAATTTTTTTTCAAATTATTTAACAAAATTACTATTTTTTATAGTGTGTATATATATATATATATATATATATATATATATATATATATATATATATATATATATATATATATATATATATATATAGACCCTAAAATATGTAATTTATATTATATATCATTTTTTAATAATATACATAGCAAATTATTATTATTAATTTGGAATAAAAATTTTTATATGGAAAGTTTAAATAGATTTACAAATGTAACAGGATGAATAAAATTAATTATTATAAAGAATGAGTTTGAATTTATACATGTCGAATCTGATTAATAAAGGTAGTATTAAATAATTTTGAACATATACATTTGAGTTCCTTGATAGAAATATTAATAATACTAAGAGTGACTGTTGGTTAACGGTTAATTTATTATCAAAAAATAGAAAAAAATTTAATTAAAAAAATCAAGGTAAAATAAATTGTAGATTTACTATTGTAAAAATTACTGGCTCAAGGTTTCGTAGAAAATTTAAAGAAGTCAGAAATTGAATTTTGACAACGATTCATTTGAAATTGTACGACTTCATTTTTATCCGCGTTTAAAAGCATTCATATTAGCATTGTAAAATGTTTTGCACTGCTAGAAAGGGAATTATTGTTGATAGTTTATCTTGCTTTAAATATTTGACACTGCTTATACCCGGAAAAAGTATGTTTGCTGAACACTCCAGAGCTACCATCCATTTGTAATGATATTGATCTTGTACATAACGAGAGCCCCCATACGAATATACCAATATTTCCCCCTTCTTCCTTCTTGGGTTGATTTTTGGAAGCATTCAACGCTTGATTATTGACGATGACAATCTCTTTGAATTACGACATGAAAATCCCAAACTTTTCTTGTGCATACACAAAATTAACAATAAATTCTTCAGTACAATTTTCCAATAGCTACTTTTCTCTTCATCGTGAAAATCATGAGACACAAATTTAAAATGGTAACTCCTTGAACAGTTTATCTGATGACAGCCATGAAGTTATTCGATTTCCAAAGTTATAACATTGCCGTAAACGTGTTATATAATAATTTATTTAATAATGTAGTTTTCTTCAGCTTTACAAAATGGATATTTGATAAGCCTCAATTTTATCTAATATTATGGAACCCATTATATCATTACATAATGCATAGTTGACTGCATGATAACGTAGTTAATTTTAAATGTCTAGCTCATCAGATTATGTAATTGTTTATTAAATATCTCAAGCCATATAATATCATACATATTGTTAGGACACGCGTGTAGTATATATGCTGTATACTTGTCATAGAGAAATTTAAAGTAATTGTTAATTTAAAGTATTAATTACAATGAGTTTTTATTTATAATATATGTAAAATCGGATACCTTTTGAATCTAATAATGATTAACATAAATGATTTGTCAATTCCGATACAATTTGGTTATTTAGCAATTGTATTAAATTAATGGAAGACTAAAGAAATTACTCATGAAATCAACTACTTGAATAAAACACTTTGATAATTCGTTAGTTTTAAGTAACATCTAACGACTTTAAGCAATGATATCATATTTTGTAAAGAATATTCAACATAACTTAACAGAAAAAGATTAACTACCGAATTTTCAACTTGTTATGGCACCAGTGGCGTATCTAGGGTTCACGGCGCCCGGGGCAAAACTTAAAATTGCGCCCCTCTCCACGTGAATTTTTTCTTTTCCTTATTATTGGTATATTATTTTTGCACTAAAGTGACATTTCTTTTTTAAGAAAAAAAAATTATTATTAGCTAGCTCAATAAATCCCAGAAATGATTCCTTAATTTCCACTGTTTTTTTTTATCAAAATCTATTTCAACGTGACGAATAACTTCTGAAAATTGTTCACGATGTTGTAAATCTGGAGTAGAATCAAATATCATGCCAAAGTATTTGCTTTTTTTAATATTTTCAATCAAAACATTTCGAACTATTGAAGCTAAAAGGTGAATAAACTCATTTTGTATGCCTGGTGATAAATAAGATGTTGTTCCTGGATGTAAACGAGAATGTTCCATGTGACTTGCCAAAAGTGGATCATATTGCGCAATCAATTGTAAGAGACCCAGAAAATTACCTGGATTGCCTTCTGTATTCAACAAATTTTCATTATAACCACGTAATGCTAAATTATGAAATGCTAAGAATTTTATGCATGAAAGAAATCTTTTTAAAATTTCTCTCCATCGATCTTTTTCCAACAATATTTGAGCTTGAACTTCCATATCGATTCCAGCACCTTGAGACAATCTTCGTTCAGTTTCTTTCCATGTTGTAAAATTCTGACGGTGTATAATATTATTTTCATGATCATTTACTCTTTCTGAATGCTTAAAATCTCTAAAACCAGCCGGTGAAGAAAATGCAGTTTTACAAAAATCATTATAAAATAACAAACAACAAAAGCAGAAAAGTGTTTCTTTATGAGGCGAATAAATTAACCAAGATCGATTAACATATATACCGTTTGCCAACTTCTTCTTAAACCATGATGATGTAATTGAACGTCCATTATGCACTGCAAAGCTTCCTTTATTATTTTGAAATAAACTCGGGCCACGTAAAATGACTTCAGTTCTTAGTTTTTGTGAAACTATTGGACTGAATGAATGAAAACTTTCTTGAAATTCCAAATATCCAAAATCATTGAACAAAAGCAGATTCGGAATATTTTCTGAAATTGTTGAAAGACATGATCTATTGTTGGATTCAGTCATTTTATAATCAAAATCCGACTCTTCATTGTTTTGTGAGGCATCAAAATCAACAAATTCATAATCTGACTGAGGCATATGTTTGTCTTCTTTAATATCCTCTATCTGGTCATTTTCTTCAACCTTTTCCTTTTTTAAATAATTTTGCAACATTTGACTTGACTTTTTAGCTTCATTTCGGAATATTCTGGCCTTTTTACGATTTTGTGAGCCACTTAATTTCGGTTTCGGCATCTTTGATATTCTAAAGTTTGAAAGTTTTTTCAAATAATTTTGAGCTTAACAAATAATTCTATAAATCTTACGATTGAGTTCTGGATATAACTCAAATTTCATGTATTTTGGAAAGGCTTTGAAATATATAAACAAAGTTCACCATAAAATTTAAATTTAATTTAAATAGTACTAAAATTAAATTTAAATTTTATGGTGAACTTTGTTTATATATTTCAAATAATCAAAATTCGTTATTTTAATGTTGGTTAAATTTCAAAATCGAAAATCTTTAAATAAAGTTTAGGTTTCAAAAATCAATTTGGCGCCCCTAAAATCGTGGCGCCCGGGGCAAAAGCCCCGCTTGCCCGGCCCTAGATACGCTACTGTATGGCACTAATTCAAACAAAATCTATAAAATTTGTTAAGTAATTATGTCAATCAAAAATATTTTGTTATCCTTCTTTCTATATAAAAATCAAGTAAAAAACAAAAGACAAAAAAGAGTTTTGCATGAGATACTTTAGAACTATTACTGCTTATTGTAATTCTTAGTAAAATTGTTAAAAATCTAAATTAAATGTAATAATTAAGGCGATTCACACAATCAATGAACTCTAAAAAAAAGGAAAATATATTTTAATTTCAAAAACTAATTTAAATTCTAAATTATCTCTGTAGAGATTATTATTTCAAATTAAATTTATTTAAATATATTCAGGTTTCAATTTATCGAAATTAGTATTCTTATTAAGATTTGCGAAATTGGCATTCTTTTCCATTTGCAATTCTACGATGGGAAAAATGAAATTTCTAAAGATCTTTTCTTTGTTGATATTTAAATCAAATTTAGACAGAATTATTTTTTCTCTGATAAGTTGTTTGATGATACCAATTTTTGAACGTAGAATGATATTATTTATTATTATTTATTATTGAACTGATTCAAACAAATAAACATTAAAAATAAATCAATAAAGTAATAATTATTTAATATATATTACCACTTCTCTCATTGAAATGAATCCACATAATTTAAATGAATTGAATGCCGGATCACGAAATGTGTAAAAGAATGCATAAGGAATTAATGGATGACTGGCACAAATAATTATATCTTTGAGGGTCTGATCAATTTTAATGTCCTAAATATAGATATAGTATATATTATTACTATATTATTATTATTATTATTATTATTATTATTATTATTATTATTTTTATTATTATTATTATTTTTATTATTTATTATTATTATTATTATTATTATTATTATTATTATTTTTATTATTTATTATTATTATTATTATTATTATTATTATTATTATTATTATTATTATTATTATTATTATTATTATTATTATTATTATTATTATTATTATTATTATTATTATTATTATTATTATTATTATTATTATTATTATTATTATTATTATTTACTGCAATTACTAAGAGCAATATATAATATTTTATATTATCAACTAATGAATTAGTTCATAAAATATTTAAAACATAATTATATTATGAAATAGTGAATTGAACTTATTTTAAAAATCCCATATTATTAAATAATTTAGTTCACATTTGACCAAACTTTCCTCAACCAGTACATAATATGTAACCACGTATCTTAATATTAAAATACGAATATTCATACTGTAACGAATAGGGTTGCCAGGTGAAACCTTAAAGAATACTGGACAAAATTTTAAAATAAACCTTAGACTATGCTATTTCTAATTTTTTCTCACCGGACAAGTAGTTGAATTAACGGACTGTCCTGTTCTAAACCAGATACCTGGCAACCGTAGTAACGAAGATATTTCACTAAAGCTCATAAATTATGTGAAGCCAAAGAAAATATTATGGGTAGATGGTAAGTTAATAATCATATTTTGTATTAAATTTACATTTTTCTACAGTATTTTAAAATAATTTTAATTTTTTTATGTTAATAATATTTTTATTAAAATTGAAATTTTATATTTAATATGAATTTTAGGTCATTTAAGATATATTTTTGAAAACGGCAAGATTTATTAAATTGTCATTCAAATACATTTTTGAAGCTATCATGAAATGTTTTTAGTTACAAATAATTTCCGGAAATCTTTTTTATGTGACTGCAGTACTTTTATCCTTCTTCCGTGACTTAAATTATTATTTTTAAAAATTATTTTTCTATAGTAAATGCTTCTAATTTATGCGAGTCTCCTTAAAACATGTATAGTACATAAGTTCCCAGGCTTTTTTTCGGGTGACGACCCCTTTTTATTAAAGCCAAATGACCCGCAATCCTGATACAACTAAAAAGCATTTTAATTAGGTAATGAAAAAACAAAATAGATTTTTATTAAAACTTTATTTTATGTTTAATAATCAATTTAATGCGATGGTTGAAATTGCATGTTATTAATCAGCCTCGAAAATTTGCGGTTGGGTTTTTGTTAACACCAACCTCATATCGTTCTCAACATTTAATTTATTTCTATCTTTCGTTTTTAAACGAAGAAGAGTTGAAAATCCACTCTCGCAGAGATATGTATATATTACTGCTTTGTAAACACAAGAAAACATTCCGTTAGTACTCAAAAATGGTCTTAATTAGAACTACAAATGAAAAATTGGGAAACAAACCATTGAAACATGGAAGTATCTGTTTCACCGAAAACGGTAATTTAGGAAGCGAAATAATGGACAAATATTAATGCGATTTTCGATTTTACCGGATAATTGTCCGGTTGTTTTAGATTTATGTAAAGACATGAGCAATGCATGCCTAAAAATACCTTTCTAGTCCAAAAATTACCAACTGACTATGAAGCTAAAATTATAGAATTCCGTAGGTTTATAATATGAGAGAGGAAATTTAATTTTGATCTTTGTCAAATTACGAATATTGATGAAATGCCTCTAACTTATAATGTTTCCTTAAATCGTCTGTAGATACACAATGAACCAAATCAGTTCTGATCAAAACAGTGGATTACGAACAAGAAGAAGATATGATTATAAAGTCATTTAAGAAATGTGGGATAAGTAATGCGATAGAAGGTACCGAAGATGACGCAGTTTTTGAAGGAGTAACAACAATTGTTCAGGTGAAAGTAATGCGAACGGTGACCTCAACAAGACGATTAATTGTACAGAAAGAGAAGATGACCTGAATATTGTTCTATATAAAAAATTGTCCCATAAATTTGTAATGTGTCTTATCGTCTGAAGACAATAATACAAGAGCTGAATAAGAAATAGAAAGTTGAAAAAGTAACATAAACCCTTATAAGAATATATAACTAGGTTTCTGGATTTAAACAAAGTTTCCCTACTGCTTGCAAAGAAAGGAAAAATAATACAATCAATATATTAATGTAGTTGAGGAGTTTTCGTTAGATACCTGAAACACCTGACAAACATTTTAATGAATTCATTTTTCTGGAAATCCCCCCTCCCCTCATTATTTCAATTAATATTAATACATAAATATTTTGATTATAACCGAACATTATAGGGCAACAGTATCTTTAAACTTTTTATATAAAATATAACATTTAATTTATTTTCATCACAACTATAGATACAAATTTTGATTTGCAGTCGTAATTAAAACAAATGAGATGTTAAAAGAAAAATGATTTTATTGATTATCAAGATATACTAAAATATACTAAATATATAAAAAAAGATATACTAAATATATAATGTTTTACTTTTATGATTATAAGTGAAAAGTTTCAGATAATTTCATTTATATCGCAATGTTATATTATTATATAAATTTAAAGAATGCTAATTTGTTACGTAGTACAAATATTATAAGTTTATTTTGTGTTCAATAATAACAATAATTATAAATTTATAATTATTTTTCATAATGTTGTTTGCGAATAAAAAATAATGATACAACGATATTTACAATATCAAATTATTTATCGATGCTAGAGAAAATCTGATAAATATTCAAAAATTAATTTTATAGAATATAGATATCAAACTTTCTGAAAATGGCTTTGAATTTAGGTGAAATACTTGAAAAATAATAAGGAAAGAAAGAATCAAGTCTTTTATTCAATTAAAAACCCTGACTAATTTTTATTTACAATTTTATATTAAAGAATATTTATAATCATATATCAAACACAATATTGTTAATATAGCCTAATTCTTTATTGTTATATATAAAAAAATGAATAAGGTTAAGCCGTTAAAAAATACAAAGATATTCAGTTAGATTTGGCTTTTCGTAAAATCAGTTCCCAATCAGGGAAAAAATTAATTCATTATATATGCATTATATTTATAATAGAAATTAATCGAGTGAGAACAGTAACAGAATATCATATGAAAATATGAAAAATGTATAAAAATGGAGATCATATTAAAATTTTCACTCGATTAATTTCTTTTCTAAAAAATAAATATCTTAATTGCAATTTTATTTAAACTATCAAAAATTTCACCAAGCATTGAGTGAAAATCATTGATTTAAAACTATTGCATTCTCTAATAATTGGATAAAGGATTTACCAACAAATGTCAAAAAGGCCTGGATATTTAATAAGTTATAATCTTCTAACCAGCTTCCAATTTCTATATTTATTTATTTTTTATAAGAAAATTTCCCTAAAATTAAATTAAACTTTAATTAATTTAAAATGTTTTTAATAAAATAATATTTATTACAACTTTGATCTAATATTTATTTATAGCCTTTTTTATTACAACTTTGATCTGATTTTGTTTTCTTTTAATATTTCATTTATTTTCATTATGACTGTTAGTTGTAAATTTAGTATTTTAAACATTCATAATTTAAATCACAAAATATTTATTCAGTTCAAAACCATACAATTTGTTTGTAATATGCAAATGCAAGCATAAGGAATATTCGCATATCAAATCAATCCGCAACATATATTTATTTAATCATTTATTTAATTCTGCACATTAATTTTCGGATTCAATGATTTTATCAACAACGCCTCAGAAATCACACGTTCCCAATAATTATCAAAGTTTTTTAATAAAATTTTAAAATCAGACATACATATTTAATCTTACAGCCCTTATTGTGCTCACCAATATGGGTCAAAGACTTCGGTCTACAATGTTCTCGAGCTCGAATACAGAGATGACGGGAAGTCTCTCCAATGTATGTGGCATTACACCCATTACATGTAAACTGATAAACGAGATCGGAACACAATTCAACCGGAGTCTTTGACTTATTAATAAACATATTGCGTACTTTCCATGAAGTTGACACTATCCTATAGTTTAAATTCCCTAACTGCTTTTCTTATCTTCACTTTATAATCCTTAAAACCTTCTGAGACGGCAATACTAACACAAATTTAGGCTCATCATCCTTGCTCACACTATTTAATTTATTTAACTCATTCAGACTCACACACCTCAACAAAATCACACCCAGATTTTAACTCATCAGACTCACACATCTCAACAAGATCACACCCAAATTTTCTCAAACATGGATCCTTAGGATTTTTAATAAATTTGTCAACAGTTCAACCAACACGTCAACACTCTGTTATTTGTTTATTTAACGAATTGTTTTAATTACATTCTCACACTAACTAATGAATAATTATTTTCATATAATACAAATTTACACCTAACAGAACCAGTGCCGAAATTTTTGTTAGGCGGGGAAAATAGTTTGTTGTAGTCGTAATGAAAATAAATTAAATGTAGGGTTTCTGACCGCGGTTAACCTAAACCGGTTTTTTTTTAAAATAATTAAATCAGAAAACCGCGGTTTTATTAAACCGGTTAGTCGTTAATTTTCTGTCTAATCATTTTATCATTGCAATCAATTAATTTAATATTTAATTAAAATTACATCTTATACGTGATTTTATGTTACAATTATTGAAAGAAATTTTAGATTTTAAGCGATAGCTTGTTTTTTGAAAAAAATAATTACCACAAAGTGCAATTTTCCCTTTTCCATAATATTCCCGAAATTGGAAATTTTAGTGTAGAGTAAGTTTATATTTCACTTAAATAAACATTTAAAGTTATGAATAGAATACACATTTTAGCCCCTAAATATGTCATCACCAGTGTCATAGGTTAGGAATTATGCAGTTAAACGTAAAAATGTCATCACGAAAGAGATTGAAGCAATTTGTAATCGATTAGGAAACGCAATTAAATGTTCTGGCGGAAGTACTTCTTCGTTACGATCTCATCTTAAAAGCAAGCACGGAATTGATGTTACGATGAATCAAGGTAGTGAAAATAATGAGCCAGTTCCAGTAAAAAAAGTCAAGACAATATTGGGCTATGTTGAAAGAAAAACATTGAAGGAAATTATTTCTGATCTCGCAAATGATGGAATTTCAATCAGAGCAATTACACGCAATCATTTTATTTTATGTAAAATGACAAATGAAATCAAAAACAAAATTGAGAAAGAGATGAAATTTAGCATGAGTGTTGATGAATACACAACAATTCGGGGCAGGAGATTCTTTTGCATAAATCTTCACGACGGAAAAACATGAAAACCTATAAAACAGGTATAATTCGCATATTTGGATCTTGCCCTGCTGAATCAATGGTTGATATTGTTACACAACATTTGAATTCCTTTGGAGTGAGCATTAAAAAATGTTTTTGGATCATCTCAAGATGAGGCTGCTGTAAACAAGAAATTTATGCGCTTAATTAACATCATCGGACAATATTGCTTGAATCATGGTATTCATTTAGCCGTAACTGACACACCTTATAAAAAGAGAAATAAATCTTCAAACTCTTCAGTAAACGATTCTGATGATACGGATGAGTCTGACAGTTTTGATACAAATTTAGATTGGAAGTGGTAAATGATGAACAGTGTGATGATGAAATTGACTTTCATGAAGTGCTGAAAATTTCCCGCGAAGTAGTAAAATATATCAAGAATCATGTTTTTCAAGCGAAAGGTGACGCTGAGTTTTGGCGAAAACTTGAATTGCATCTTGATGTTAAACACAGATGGAACTCAATTCCTAATAAGATTGATCCTATTATTCAAACTAAAATCTGACTTTTTGATACATTTGCTGAACTAAATGCACTTATATAATAAATAAATTAGATTTTGATGCATTAACTTCACTTCAAAGTTCAATGCAGTTGTTTTCAATTAATATAAAAGCATGGAACACCATTTACATGATTTTTTTTACGTGGAACACTGACAAAAAAATACTTGCCCACAATGAGTGACCAATCACAAATTACTATAAATCTGTCGTCAACGTAAACAATGTCTTCTTATATGCAAAGAAAATACAACGCGCAACAATAACAAGCAATAAAAACACTTTTATATTTGTATGTTTATATATCTGTGTAACGACTTTCTTTTTGAATCATCTTATAAAAAAATTAATTGAGAGTTTTTGATGATATGTATCTTAAATGCAAATTTAAAGATAAAATGTCATGTTTTTCGTGGAACACTGGAAGCGTAATCGCGGGACACTGATGTTCCACGGAGCACGGGTTGAGAACCACTGGTTCAATGGGTCCAATAAAACTGGCGGTGGAAGTTTTAAGCCGTGAAGATTCTACATTAATGACAGCTGACACTGTGATTGAATTCATGCTTCGAAAATTAAGTGATATTGACGATACCATTAATATTGAGTTGTATGAGAATTTAAGAAAAAGAACTGATGAAAGATTGAATGATGAAGTAATGAATTTATTGCGATGTCTGAAAGATCCAACAAATATACCATCTAAAAATACAATTAACTATGCTGGAAAATTGGTTTCTCGTCTTTTTGGCGTCGTTAATTGTCAAGAATTGGAGATTATTAAAGAACCACAAGAAATAGTGTCAACTTCACTTAAAGATGAACTAAATTACTTTTGCAGAAGGAAAAGTCACTATTCCAAATATTATTCGAGATGAATTTAAGTGGCTCAAGCAAGATTTTATACTTTATAAGAACACAGGAAAAAGAACAGAAAATTTGCAAAAACTTTACGATGCATCACTCTCGATAAAGCCAACATCAACTGACGTTGAAAGAGTATTTTCAATTTGTACCAATTTTTTTATAAAGAAACGATCACATTCTTTTTTAAAGTTTTACTATAATAAAGTTTAATTTTTGTCTCACCTAAAATAAATATAATTAAATATTTTTTTAAATATTCACTATCGCTTTTTTACTATCAAAAACCACGAAAAAGACAGTGGTTCATAATTCATAATTTCAAACATAATTTAAAAACCGAGAAACTCCGGTTAACAGCGTTTTTTTTTAATTCATAACCGAACACCGCGGTTTTTTTAAATCCCGTTTTTCAGAAACCCTAATTAAATGTTTAAAAAATTATAAAATATTTCTTGCATTCGTATAATGTTAACATATAAGCGTATGTAGAAGATTGAGTGTATGATTTAGGGTTCCTACATCAAGGCTTCCGTGAGAGGTAAAAATCTCTCGAAATTTAGGACTTTGTCAGTGGATTATATATTCGAAATTTGTAAATTATTGTCATAATTTATAAATGATTTTCTTAATTTTTTACTTATATAAAACCTCTGTCTAAAAACTTCAATCTAACTTATTTGCTCGAAATTCAATTCACGCTCATACCAATGCGGAGTCCAATGCTTTTCTCGCAATTCTCTATATTGCATTTTCAATAAATGCGTTCACCGAAATATTGCTTCATTAAGGTCATTGTTACAGTGCTTCTCAGTCATTAGAATTTCGTTAGCATCTAACAGACGGACTGCTTCTTCTTCAATTTTTGGCAGATCCCTGATCTTCATCTTGTACAGTTTGACATTTCTCATAATTAGCGACAGATAACCCACAAGTAGCGAAAAAGGAATTAAATTTCCCAAAAGATTTTAAAATATCCTATAATTTAATCAATAATTTACCTATACAGGAAAAAAGACTAGTTTAAAAAAATAATTTTTTATTATTCTTAAAAATGATTTATTTCAAGCAAATTATAAATTACCAATTTCACAATAAACAGATAATTAACAATGTAGTTAAATTGACTAGCGAAAATAAAAGTTTAGAATATTACTAAACTTGTAAATTTTATAAATGTAAACATTAACGTTTTCATTATGATGTCTAATCACATGGTTGATCATAATGAACATTCGAACTACGAAATTTGAGGAAATAAAAATCAAAACTTTATAAAGTGCATAATTAAATTTATATAAGTATCTCTGTGCCAAAAATGGTTACTTATACTGATATATTAATGTTAATAAACATTATTTGATTTAATAAATATATTTTTCATAAACAACAAATTAATAGGTAAAATTTCAAAATTAATAAAACAAGAAATCTTAGTTGGTGTCAATTTATTATCAATGTTATTACGTATTATAAATGATAAAAATTTGCCTAATCAAAAATTCATAAATCACCGACACAATAAAAATTAAGTTCAGCATTTCACTGTAAATAAATTATTAAATCAAATGCAAACTGCAATTTTTATTATATTTATATTTACGGACGAAACAAATAGTAGGTAGGATAAAATTTATTCAATTTTAAGTCAAAATTCACTCATTTCTGAATTTTCATGACAATTCGGTTCTGATGAGTATAAAAAAATAATATATTAGCTACAGTGATTTTCTTATTGATAATGTCCTATTTTTTCGCAAAAATATTATTTAAACAAAATCTCCTGAGGAAATTCTTTCGATGTAGGAATGTAAAAATAAGAAATTCAGGAAAGGACACAAAAACAACATACATTCACACAATTTTTAATTAATTGGTTATTTATTAGATTATAAGAAAGCGCCACTCAAACATTCCTTTTACGATATATTTACGACAGTGATGCCCAAACTACGGCCCGAGGGCCAAATCTGGCCCGCCAGCTTCAATTCTTTGGCCCTCGAATAAATCATGTAATTTTATACAAAAATTTAATTTTTTTTTCAAAACTTAATCAACGAAAAAAAAAATTTACCATTTTTATTTTTTAATATCAAAATAAAAATAAGAAAAATATGTTCTAAAATTTATTTCGAAAACTTGTGGCAAAGCATGCTGGTAAAATTCAGAATTTTTGAATTTGTACAGTTATTGTATTCATGTACTTATATATATTTTGCGCCGTAGTTAGGAGAAAATTCTCAAAAGTTTTAAGTTTTATAGTTGTTTTAATAATCTGTGGAAAAGGCCGCAGCATTTAAATTACTTTCTTCTTAACTTTTTAAAAAGTGAAAAAATTCTGTTAGTTTTTAAATTTATACTTAGGTAAGGTAATTTTTTTATTTTCTAATTAGTGATAAAAAACATTATTTAATAGTCAAATAGAAACTCAAATTTCCTAATGGCATTTAATAAGAAAAGAAAAATTGATGATTAAACCAGAAATTTCCAGGAAATATGGAAAACAAAATACTTTTGTATTCCGGAAAAGCAAAAAAATGCCATTACTTGTTTGGTATGCCAAACTACAATTTCAGTTATGAAAGAATATAATATTAGGCGTCACTATGAAACTAATCATAAAAGTACTTACTAAAGATGAGCGTATTGAAAAACTGAACTATTTTACAAATTCACTAGTCGATGCAACAAAATTGTTCATCACAAAAAATGATGAAAACTTAGCTTGTGT
>CAUHTR010007925.1:0-56179 GCA_959609185.1 Schmidtea polychroa
TTGAAAAGAAACAACAAATATTAATCGAATGACATATTAAATGTATAAAAAAGATATTCAAAATTCAAAATTATAAAAATTTAAAAATTAAACTTTTGATTCGTTGTAGACTAACATAAGCAAAGTATATTTCATTAAAGAACTATATCTCCAAATGATTTAATAAGAAGATGTATAGCTTTTAATGTCTTTATTAATCATGTCTTTGTTAATCATAGTTTATAAAAATCATTAACAAAATCTGGTTAATATAGGGACCGGAAAAAGAAAAAACAGGCATGCCCAGCACTAAGTGCACTCGAAATAAAACATAAAAACATACAATAACAAAAATAACAGAAAACACTGCACACTAAAGTAAAATATCCAAATTAAAAGAAAAATTAAACACAAGCAAGAAGTGCTGCACGAAACCTACTTAAACAGAACATGAATAAATTACTGCAGTAAAAAAATTCGAAATAGGGCGATAGAGCAAAAATAAGAACAAAATCAGAGAAATTGCCATGAAATCAGGACAAAAAATAATATAAAGACAAAATTCTAATAGAAAAAAAATAAAAACCCAGAAAAACTGGAAATGTCCATATCCATGATGGTGACAAATTTAATAAAAAATAAATCAAAAACAAAATTTAGAAAATAAAAACAAAAATGAATTCACTAAAATCCCCATTAAAATCGACAAAAATTAAGAATCAAAATTGACTAGAATTAAGATAATTCGAATTTGTTTTACTGCATAAATGCACGCACACATACTTGCACACCAAAAAAGAAAATTTTATTTTCCTTTTTTTTTCAAACTTCCTTCTAAAATGTTGGTACCCTGACTCCTCTATTTCTTTCTATCTTTTATTTGTCTCTTATAAGCATTATTGGCGTCATATTTGATATTTTTGTATTTAATTTCTCACTTATTGAATTTTTGTTTTAATTAGTATTTTTCTGTGTTCATTTTCTTGTGTTTTAATCATTAATTTTTATCCTTTTACATTTTAGGTTTGTTATATAGGTTTATTATTTCTTGTATTTTTCTTTCTCTTCCTTTTCCAATTTGAACTTTTCGCGTTTTTCTTAGTCGTTACTTCTCTTCGACTGAACAATTATTTATTTTTCTATTTTTGAACCAATAATTCACAGATAATTATTTTCAATATTAATAAATATTAAACGAAATAAATTACAAAACAAAAATAAAATAATTGCACAACATCTTAAAATTAATATTTTGTAATGAAATCAAATGTGTATAATAGAAAATTGAAATTTATTTTTTCTATTCATTTATAAATCAAGTATTATTTTTTTCATTGTTTTAAAATTATAGTATAATTCGACCTTGGAATTCATAGAACTTTGTTCACAAACTAAAATGATTGTTCTTTATTTATTATCATTTTTTTTAACATTTTGCTGCATTCACTCTCAGAGTGAAAGTAAATAAATTTTGTTATTATTTTGAAAATAATTTATATTCCAGACACAAGTTGTTATCAGAATACATGTTTCACTATTATGAAAAACAAAGTTAATTATTCAACAGCTGCCGAAGAATGTAAGAAATTTAATCTTACTCTGGCTTTTGTTGAAGATAAAAATGCTCAATCGTTTCTGCAGGTATTATTAAACATAAATAATTATTTATCAACAAAGATTTTAGAAATTTATCAATATTAATAATGAAAGTTATTATATTGGTCTTCGATACATTCCTAACGAGAGATTTATGCAATATTAATTTTTTATTTAATTTCGTATGTTAATTTTTTGCTTTTTAGATGGGATTCAAATAGTAGGATGTTACCGATTTGACTTGGGAAACTCAATTCGTTATTAAACAAGGATCATTATGCGCTTACTTATTGGGTTAAAATTTGATTTTTTTTAATGTTTTAAAGTGATTTTTATAAAACTATAATTTTTACCAACATTTTTAATTAGATTTTTTTTGGTTAGTCGATGATTATATTTCCATTATGCATAATCTTTACGTAATTATAATAGTTTTAAACCAAAGAAAATGAATAAATAATAAAATAGTTCTGCTTGATAAAAGAAAATAAAAACTTCTACATGGAGAATTTTGTCTAATTTCGGTTTAGTGCATTTTTATCATTGACAGTTATAGAAATTCTATTTTAAAACGAACGAAAAAATGTTTTATTTTTTGTTATTATTTTTATTAAATTTTAGTTTTTATTAACAGATTTTCCTTAACAAATTAATTCAATTTCACAATAATTTGATCAAATTGAGTATTTAAAATGTAAAACTTTGAAAGTCCGTAAAAAGCAAATCAAGTATAATATTGCATTAAATATATTAATACCGTTCATCTTGCCTTACCATACAAGTATATAAATGTGTTCCCGCTGGGTGATCCCCCAAAATACTAGCATTTTTATATAGGTCACACAACTATAATTACCATGGCAACCACGAGTTTCTATGGCAACAGAGTGGCTCCTATGACAACAGAGTGACTACTAGTATTTTATATAGGTCACACAACTATAGTTACCATGACAACCACGAGTTCCTATGATAACAGAGTGGTTCCTAGGACAACAAAGTGGTTACTAGGACAACAAAATGGTTACTAGGACAACAGAGTGGTTACTAGGACAACAAAATGGTTACTAGGACAACAGAGTGGTTGTTATGGCTATACTGGTATGGTAAGGTATATGGCTGAAATCCTTAAAAATCTACTGAATATTATCCCCTGTCATCTTAAAAACACAATCCAATTTGTTACAGAAATTACAAACCTATCTCTTTCAAGATCATTAGAGCAACAATACTTTTTGGGATCTCAAACTACCGCGCTACAGTGAGATAAAACAAAAAGTAAAAATTCACTTTTAAATCAATATTTGCACTTTTTAATCAATAATCGCACATTTAAATCAATACTTGAATTTCTAATTTGAAAAATTTGCACTTAAAAATCAATAAATGCACTTTTAAAATAAATAAAAATAAAATTTATTAAAAATCAATCGCGGACTTGACCTTGAAAAAAATGAGGGGGTAGGGGGCCTCTGTTGCTAACCAGCGCGCGGTAACTAATAGTAGCGTAATGGACTCACATCTACCTACTACTAAAGTCTCTAATCTTTACGGATCCATCCCTCTCACTGGAGGGAACAACGTCTTCACAGTTGCAGCTTCTTTCTTCGAAACCTTCAACCAGAAACTGTTTTTGTAGACTTATCTGAACAAGATTTTCATAGAAATTGTCAAACTAGCCTCACACAAATACGTTGTTGGAAATGGTAAAAGTTCTATGAGAGTTGCATTTCTCAATTCGATGTATTCATTTTAATTTTTTGACAAAACGTTGACACATTTTCTTCCATTTTCATTGTGGAATCCACAGAAAGCTCCATTAGTTTTTCTTTCATGACAATTGAAATTCCGGCTTATCCAATAAATTTATAACCCAAAGCTTTTTATTATATTCCTCTTCATCCAAACTAGGAATATATTGTTCGATACTTAATTCTAAATTTTATAAATGTGTGATATTGTCGTTTTCAAATATTCACTTAAAACAATTTCATTTTCTTCTACAAAGTTAATCAGCTGTGGAAATGATGTGCATATTTTTTTCTTGAATGCATTTACCTTATCATGTGTTCTGAATATATTTGAATACTCCCTGTAATTGAAGATTTAGGTCGTTATGTTTATCGGAAACATCACAGAGATATGCCAATTTACAAAGCCATATTTCGTTTTCGAAATATTGTGCATAATCAGAGTTTATTTCTCTTAGGAAAATGGGCAATCTCTGTTCTTAGCGTAAAAACTAGATTCAATGCTTTTCCACGTGACAGCCAGCGAATCTCCGTGTGAAGTAATAATGTAGTGAAAATAGATCCCATTAAAAAGGCGCGAATTCAACGATCTTGATTTTATTAAGTTTACTACTTTAACACTTATTTTTTAAGACAGAATTTAAATCTTCATTTAATTACTTCGCAGCTAATACTTCTCGATGAATCCACTTTATTGAAGGATTCCCACGTTGTATTCGAGATTTAAGTCCACTTATGTGACCTAACATAGATGCTGCTCCATCTGTGCAGACTGACACACACCATTTCCACGATAAACCATTTTTTTCAATTTATTCATTCAATAAATTGAAGATAGCTTCAGCTGTATTTCTCATATTTAGTTCTTTACAACAGTATATATGTTCTTTTATTCCTTGTTCATCATCATCATCATCATCATCAATATATCTAACAAATACCATCATTTGTGCGATGTTTGATATATCTGTCGATTCGTCAAGCTGTAATGCAAACTGTATTTTTAAAATTATTTTTTCATTAACTTGTTTTATGATATCTTCTGCCATATCATTAATTCTTCGTTTAATACTATCATTCGAACATGGTATTGTTTTTATTATATCTATTTCTTTTTTGTCGAACATAATTTCGGCAATCTTTACAGCAGCAGGAATAATAAGATTTTCAGCAATTGTAAATTGTATGTGGTTTCCTTGATTTAGCCACCAATTGTGCAATTTCGAAAGATGTTTGTAAAGCTTTTCCTGACAACTTAGTAAACTTTTTCATTGAAATACTGGAATTATTAAAAATTTCTAATTTTCTCCGGAAAAAATCTAGCGTTTTGTTTTTTAATTCAGGGTGTTTTGTATGCAGGTGTCTTTTTAATAACGACGGCTTCATGTAGTGATTTGAGAGCTTTTCTCAACAAATTACACAAACTGGCAAAGGTGGTACTTTTGCGTTCGTAGTAAATCCGAAAGTGAGAAAATTCAATTTTTTTATTTGCTAAAAGTTCGGAATTTTCACGTTTTTTTTGAAACTGGTTCTTCCAAGTCTTTGGTATGTTCTTCATTATTCACCTGCAATGTGCTCGTTTCAACATTACTCGTACGTTCTTGTTCTCCATCAGGTCCTTTCTTATTTAATTTTATCAGAAACTGGTCCATTCTGTTTATGGGTTACAGAAAACATCTGAATTTACACGAATGTTATGTTATATCAACGCAAAATACTTACTTTTATTTATTTCATAAATATTGCTAATTCTATAATTAAATTCACTGTAAAATTTTACATTTACTTCAATATTGAATTTTAATATGTCTATTATTTAATGGTTTTATTCAATTTCGATTATCGAATTTAAGATTAAAGTTTATAAATTTTGTTATTAAATGCTTCACGTCCTTGAAATTTCCAAATTTTCATGATGGCAATTTTACTGATTTATTTTATTTTGCAAAAAAACACATTAACTTCTCATTTGAATTCTTAATCTAATCGATATTTTTGGATTTTTAGTTCAGGAATTATTAAAATTTATGTTATTTGCGAGTTGTTTATTAAAATTATACTATTGCCGAGTTTTCATAACTTAATATTTATGCTAAGAAAATAAAAGGTCTGGTGATTTCCCCAAAATCACATTCTTCGTAATTTCATTTAATTTTTTCATTTTTGCCTGAATTTACAATTTTATCAATAATATTTTTTCTAATTTTATTTTATTGAAGTACCCTTAACATTTGTACGCGTACCCCACTTTGAGAAACACTGATGTAGAATCAAATATTAGATCATTTTTGTGGAGATAAGATCCTGATGTGGAAAAGATACATTGATGACATTTTCATAGTCTCCACGGTACCTCTCATTATAATCTTGGCACATGCAAACTCAACTAACACTAATATTCAATTCACTCGTGAACTACCTGACCCAGAAGGCAATATTGCTTTCTTAGATACCATGATAAGTCCTTCTGAAGGTCCAGACACACTCACATTCAACACAGATTTATTCACTAAAAGTCTACACAATGGACACATTCTTTCTTGGGAAAGTCACGTTCCATTTCAACGAAAAATTGCTCTATTAGTAGAAGAGAGAAAAAGAACAATAAGGAACTGTTCGGACAAAACGAAAAAACAAGAAACCCTGGAAAACTTTAAAACATGGTTTTAACAAAATGGATACTCAAAGGAGTTAGTAGAAAATACTTCTTGAGTGAATAGGCATAATACACAAAAGGAACATGTCAATAAGCGAGTAATATACCTACGCTTCCCTTTTTTAAACAATAGGACATGTAACACAATCAGAGCTTACATTCGCAATATGGAGTTGCCAGTTTATATTCGCCCAATTTTTACAACCGCTGCACCTTTGAAATCACAGCTTCGTAAGTCTCAAAAATCTCTAACATCAGACCTATTTCATCGAGATTGCATATGCCAATCCTTCACCAAATGTTTCTGCTTCTCAAAAAACATTGTTTACCAAACTACTTGCACAAGATGTACATAGGCGTGCATAAGCGAAACACATAGAACGTTCCAAACAAGACTCAACGAACACGTTAAGAGCCAAATTAGCAATTATCACGAACACTGGAAAAAAGTGCACAAATAAGCACCACTCTTACACGAAACAAAATGCTAAATGTTACAAGATGCGTTCAAAAACTCATTGCAAAGATTAGCCGCTGAGACTCTTTATATCAAAAAACTGAAACCGTCCATCAACATTCAACTAAATTAATACTTAAATTAATATTTAATTAGATTTAAAATTTAAAATTAAAAAAATATATAAAATATAAAAAACGGTTTTTTTTATAAAATAAAATATTAAAAATTTAAAAATTTAATAAAATTTTAGAATTTAAAATTTAAAAAAATAGGAAATATTATTTGGGTAATTAAAATAAAATATAATTAAACCAATAAATTTATAATAAAATACGAAATAAATTTATTGTTCCCCAACAATAATGATCAAATTCGAAAATGAAAATTCGTGAGTATCAATAAACATCGATTACTGATTTATAGTCTTCAAGCTCTCTTTTTAATAAATATTTTTGTTTTATTATTTAGGTATCCTCAACATATTTTAATTACATATTTTCTATAGATAATATAATGAATCTCGATTCCTGTACAAAAACCAGAAGTTATATATGTTCAAATAGTACTGAAAGAGATGTAGTCAATAAAAATGTTACGGGAAAATGCAAGCAAGGATCTTTCAAATTTCTCAACAAATGTTACACGGTAATGTAATTAGCATTTAATTTGTATGATGTTAAGGTTCACCATTAAAGCAATAGTCATAAATACTGTAAAAATTCTTATCACTATTTCTAATGTTCACTACGTCCATTTTTAATGTCATAAGCTAAAACATTACTTTTAAGAAATACTGTTGAATTTTAAAATTTAAATATTTTGAGAAAAAAAAGAAAAGAACTCATTCTCCCAAAAAATTACTTTTATAAAATAACTATTAAATTTTTAATTTTAACATTTTAAGAAAAATAAAAAAAAAAATAAAAAAAAATGATTCTCCCAAAAAAATACTTTTAAAAATTACTGTTAAATTTTTTAATTTTAACATGTTTGAGAAAAATAATAAAAATTAAAAAAATTACTGTTTTTGAATTTTAAAATTTTAACATTTTTAAGAAAAGTAATAAACAAAATAAAAAACTCATTCTCCCAAAAAATACTTTTAAAAATTGCTGTTAAATTTTTTAATTTTAAAATGTTTGAGAAAAATAATAAAAATTAAAAAAATTACTGTTTTTGAATTTTAAAATTTTAAAATTTTTGAAAAAAATAATAAAAAATAAAAAAAAATCATTCTACCAAAATAAATTTCTTTTAAAAATTACTGATTTTGAATTTTAAAATTTTAATATTTTTGAGAAAAATAATAAAAAAAATTTAAAAATAACTAATTCTCCCAAATTACTTTTAAAAATTACTGTTGAATTTTAAAATTTAAATATTTTAAGAAAACAAATAAAAAAACTCATTCTCCCAAAAAATTACTTTAAAAAATAACTGTTAAATTTTTAATTTTAACATGTTTGAGAAAAATAATAAAAATTAAAAAAAAATTACTTTTAAAAATTACTGTTTTTGAATTTTAAAATTTTAACATTTTTAAGAAAAGTAAGAAAAAAATTAAAAAACTCATTCTCTCAAAAAATACTTTTAAAAATTGCTGTTAAATTTTTTAATTTAACATGTTTAAGAAAAATAATAAAAATTAAAAAAAAATTACTTTTAAAAATTACTGTTTTTGAATTTTAAAATTTTAACATTTTTAAGAAAAGTAATAAAAAAAATAAAAAAACTCATTTTCCTTTAAGGTTATTCAACATTGAATACTTTATATTTAATATTCAACATTGATTTTGATTGTCTTAACATTTTCTATTTGCCATTCAAAACTCTTAATGTATTTTATCAATTATTTTTATCTAGATTTTCATATTTGTCATTTTTATTTTGAATATCACTAACAAAGTCTTTATATTGAATTTTCTCTGGGACTATTATTATTTTTCTTTTTTTTGACTTTAATTTCGCCGATACAATTTTTGAACATGCACAATTTCAGGTGGCGTTTTGTTTTTTGATTTCTAATTGATTTCTTCTTAAGTTTTGTACAATTTATCTTTAAGTGATATGAACAGGGTCGGATTTCCCTATAGGCTACCTCGGCTTTAGTCTAGGAACTCGATCAATAGGAACTTATATTCAATTTGATATTGTCATGCATTGAAAATAAGACCTTCAGAAAAATAAATTTTGATGAACTTGTAGAATAATTTTTATAGAAGAAATTCTTTTTATCTGCTATTTCGTTTTAAATGTATATTTAGCCTTAATTGGATTGAATCAGTTTTAAATAAAATAACAATTAACATAAAATTTAATATGATATATAATTTGATGTTTTTAACATATTTCTATATATCACAGTATTGATGTATTTTATTATCTATCATGTAACTTACAAACTTAACCCTTTGGCAACCGCGAACGTATATATACGTTTTGAGTTTAATTGCGTTTTTAAATCATAATAGATGTCACTAGAATGAAAATAAAATTAAATATAAAAAAACTGCGAGCTATTAAATCAATTCATTAAATCAATAAATCATTCAATTTTTAGAATTTTTCTTTTTATTCTCTTCATTTGCTGAATGCAAATATTGCTGTAGTAATAGTAAAGTAAACCTAAAATTTAATTATTTTTTTCATTTATAATGGCAAATTTATCATCTGACTTTTCATCAATCGAAGAAACTGAAATTTATTATTCATCAAGCGAAGAAGATACTGGTTCTAATAGGTTCAATTGGCAAAATCTTATAATGAAGCCACGAATGTTTGATTTCACTGAAGAATCTGGACCAAGAAACAATGATCTATGCGAGACAATCGAAATATTCAATTTACTCTTTGATCTAGAAATATTTGACTAACAGGTATCAATCGAAAAATCAAATCAATGAAAGAATGAAAATGCCGAATTGGGTTGATACAACAATAAATGAACTAGCTGTTTTAATTGGACTAATGATGCTCACTGGACTAGTCAGACAAAGCCGAATAACCAACGAATTGATTAAAAACGCCAATATTTTCGCAGATGATGTCCAGGAATCGATTTGTCGAAATCCTAAGATGATTGCCTTTCTCTGACAAGGAAACACTCGAGACAAACAATCAACTTGGTAAACATGGAAATATCCCGAAAACGTAGAAGAAATACTTTACGCATCATTTCTCTCATTCACAAGAACTTAGCATTGACGAACCGAGGATGATGTATAAAGGAAGTGTCATTCAAACAGTATATCCCATCTAAACGTCATAGATTTGGCATTAAACTCTTGGAATTAGTGGATTCGCGATCAAGATATATCTTGGACTTCTTTGTTTACACAGGATAAACAAAGGAAATCAATTTTTCGCAAAATTTAGGAACAAGTGAATCAATTGTCAAAACTCTAATGCAACCGTATCTTTCTAAAACTACCACCCCTATACTGACAATTGGTATTCTAGTCCTGATCTCTTTCAGTTTCTATATGAAAACCAAACTGGTGCATGTGAAACTATCAGCAAAAATCAACTTCATTTACCAAAACAAACTATGAAACTTCGAACAGGCTAACATCAGATTTTGAGCACGAACAACATGGATGGACAAACGCGAGGTGTAAATGCTTACTACGATACACGATTTTCAAATGGTTAGAACAGGAAAGCCAGATAGAAGAACAAATCAATAGAAAGTAAAGCCGAATATTATCATCAAAATTAGCAAATATATGGGTATTGATAAATCCGATATGGGGATGTCATTTTCGGAAAGCACACGAAAAACAAAGTGGTATCGCAAATTATTCTTCCATTTTGATATTTGTGTTCATAATGCTTACGTCATACATCAACAAATGACAAATAAATAAACACATTTGCCTTATTTCAAACTCGAGATTATAAATTCGATATTTCAAAAATATGGAACAGAGAAGTCGTTGACAACAGGCAGACCAACAACACCATCTCCATCGCGTCTTTCAGGCCATCACTTCATATTAGAGATCCTCAAACTAATCAAGCAAGAAAACCACAAAGAAGATGTATTGTCTGCTCATCACATAACATAAGAATAGACACTAGATATATGTGTCAGAAGTGTGATGCTGCTCTCTGTATCAATCGGTGCTTCGAAAATAATCATACAAAGATGAATTATTGAAAATAAAATGTAATAAATTTATGAAAAAAACGCGGTTGCCAAAGGTTTAAAATATTAATTAATTAGAAAAATATAAACGTAGCAAAGCACATGAATACAGCTAGTAAATTAATATTAATATAACAAAACGAACTTAGCGCTTATTTGCTTTTAGTATAACCACATTAATTAGTAACAAATGATGCTATGGAGATTAAAGGTACAACGAGTATTGCACAAAATACGTAACCAATCGTCGAAAAACTTTAAATACTTCTCTACAGATTACTCAAAGAAATTCGTAAAAGTTGTCAGAAAAATGTTCTTCTCCTAAATCTCATATTTTTACAAAGTAAAACACAAAAATTGCACTTTTACACCAAATATCAATATAGGCACTTTTTTAAAGTGCAAAAAGAGAACCCTCTTTAAAAGTGCCCTGACTATAGTCAAAATTGCACTGGACTAAAAAATCAATACGGCACTTTTTGCGCGAAATTTAAAATATTTTGTATTACATATTATCGCTAGGGAAGGAATGGGTGGTATGTGCGTGATAACTCATACTGAGTCAGTGAGTTCACATCTATTTACTACGTAACCACTGTTAAACTTTTCCATATTTGATTGATACCAAATCAAAGCCGATGCGAGCTGACCTATTATAAAGTCCTAGACATTTCTGAAGATGTAATTGAAAATTATTTTTTAGTACACTGTATTTCATTAAAATATGATGTAATATGAATTTAATGTTTTTCTTTATTTTTTTACTTGCTTAGCAACAAACTGTGTTCATTGCAATCCATAAATTTATCGAAAAAGTAAAGTTAGATCTGGTTGATAAACTAATTTATTCGAGCGAGTTGAGTTGGATTTTTGTTCATATAGATCGGTTGCACAAATACGCATACCCATTGTTTTAAAACATGTCGTTAAAATAAGTTAACAGAAATTATTTATTTATGATAAATAAGAATTCTAGTTTAAACTCCGCATTGAAAAGATTTACGAGAAATCAAAATGCATTAATTTTTTTGAGTTTTCATAAGAATTTTTGAAAAAAATTATTGATTTCCAAAAATATTCATTCATATTTTCTCTCTCAGATGAATTTAAACTGTAGCGCCGAAAACTTGAACTGGGAAGAAGCTCAATCGAAATGTAAAAATATCAATAGCAGTTTGGTAGTCGTTGATTCTATGATCGAACAAGGTTTATTTTTATTTCTGTAACAATACTCATATCGGTTGGTGTGCTAATAATGTTCTAATGAGATTGCACTTGTTATATTATTCAAAAATAATTTCAGATTTTAACGGTTTTAAATAATCAATATTATCTGATGAGATTAAGTAAAATATTTATTCAGTTGATTCAATCAATTTCTCTAAAAATATTCCTTTAAATTATTCACCACTAGAGCCTTATATCATGCGATAAGGATCATAAAAGTAATACAAGGATCATAAATATAGTTGTATCAACATGTTTAAGGATTTTATGCTTGAATTCTGTGAAACCTTCAGAATAAGGTAATACCAATATTTTTGATCAGTGTGCTTAGATCGAATTTTTTCGCCTTCCTAACTTTACAACATATTAATTTCAACATAAAAATAGGATCATTACTTTCAGATAAAACTGTGCAAGGATCATGAGTATTCAACATCCACATATCAACGGTCTCTTGTCATGAGCTCAAAAAATATTTAGAATACCCTTTTTAAAGAAGCAACATAACCACATTTTTACTTCACAAGTAAATTTAATATTCATATGCAAATCATTCATATAATCTAAGAAATGTCTTACTTGCTCACGATTCTCAAACATTAAAAAAAACTGCAGTTGGTTTAGTTAAGTTGTATAATGAAATTTTCTTTTCTAAACTTGACATAGACAATTTTTAAATGATTAAAAAATGTTTTTAAAATTTTATTAAAATATTTTTAATGTGATACAATTTGATTACGATTATTATTTGTTAATTTGTTTGATTATGCTTATTGTCATTTGGTTGTTATTAATACGATTCCTAGCTCTAAGAAGACTGTTAAACGGTCGAAATATATATATATATATATATATATATATATATATATATATATATATATATATATATATATATATATATATATATATATATATATATATATATATATATATATATATATATATATATATATAAATCAATGTTATATTTTAATATCTAACTTAGTTTGCGATTTTCTATAATTAAGCTATGCTTATTGTATGCTTATATAATCTTAAAAGAAATTCTTCGTAATTCACCACATCGATATTTATGTACAAATCATTTATTGTAACTTTTAAACTAGATTATCATATTTAGAGTTCCTAACAGCTCTAATGACAATATCACCACAAGCCGCTTGGACGGGATTACACTATCATGACATGAATGATGTATTTAGTATATGGGTTGATGTTAATAATAAGATGCCGCGTTATTCAATAAATTTTAAAAAGAACGAACCGAATAATATGAAAAATGTATGTTTTATTTTAATTAAAATTAATTTTTAACGATGTTTATTAACATGCTTGTACAAATCAAGTAAATAGACGAATATTTTAATTCATGTATTATTAATATTATTAAACAGAATTCTAGCGATCGATATCTAAACAGATCTGATCAAGTAATCATAGTATTTTTTAATTACATTGATTGTGTATTATTGATATATTTTTATTCCATATTGATAATTGTTTTTGTGAGTAGCGTCGCATCTTTCGGAAAGTGGGAGAAACATTTATATATTAGCATAATTGTCTGCCATAGATGATGAATAAGTCAATTTTATTAGTTAAATAGTGTTTCGCCAATCTACATTTATAAGACTTGATTTCCTTCGCATGATGAAATAATCCACTTGACAAAGTAAATATATATATATATATATATATATCAGGGGTGCCCACTAATTTTTCTAGGAGAGCTATATTCACATCCAAAATGTGTATGCGATCTACTTTTTTAATACTTACATAATATTTAAATTAAATAAACAAAATTAAATTAAACTAAATAACATTTTGGAAATGGTGAAATCAAAATTAAAAAATGTTATTTAGTATTACCATAGAAATGGAACACAGAACATGAAAATTGGCAAAAAATTTAAGCATAAAACAGAAATTTTATATAAAATCTAAATTTATATAAAAAATATTTTTTTTATGAAGATCTACTAAAAACCCCTTCGCGATCTACCGGTAGATCGCGATCGACCTCATGGGCACCTCTGATATATATATACAATAGGAACTTTTTACAATTTATACCACTGATTTCTTTTCAATTGACACTTCATTTTGTAAAAAAATTTTATATATATAGTTAGCATCTTTCAATATTAAATATTGATTTCTTTTTTATATTTAAAGTTTAACAAGCATTACATTATTCTTTATAATGAAATCATCAATGGTATCAAAATAAATTGTGTACAAGAATTCAGAAGTATGGGTGAAAAATTTGCCTCCACCAGCAAAAACCTAAAAAGAAGAAGCGAAATTGTAGCTGTAGACAAGAGTTTAAGTGAATTTGTTAGACTTTCTTTGATGAAGGATGCTTTTGGAAGATTATTGTTTCTTTATGAAGTAAAAAATGAAAGACTCAAGAAAAAGTCATGTATGTGAGGAATTACAGTGAGTGTGGAGTAATTTCAATTTTTCATCGGTCAGCAAGCAAGTCATAACAGTGAAAGTCGAAACCTTTTGAAAAAATAAACAAAGAATACAACTAGGAAATATGCAATGTTTAATGAGAAATGAACAACAGTATTTGACATCACGAAAGGTAAAGGCACATGACTTTACAGAGAAGACCGAGAATTATACACGAAACAATTAAAAACAGGAGGCAAGATTGACAAAATTGCCTCGCCTTCCAAAACGAAGATATCAGTAATCGAATAGTAAAGCAGCTTGTAGCAGAAACTCATCGCGCAAGTAAGTTGTTAGTCGTTTTAGCTTCAGGTGACGCCCATGTGGCGACTCCTAGTCAGTCTGGGAAATAAGTTAGATACAAGAAAGAATTAAGATGGTTTTTTCACAAGAAAAAAATAAATGCTTGCATTTCGACTGGAAATTCGTAAATGAAAAAGAGGATCAAGTTGTGATAGCCAAATTCACGTCAAAAGAAATAAAGCTAGGGATTGTTAAATGTCAAAGTGGATTTTCTCAACACATATTCAACGAGAATAAATTCGGGCTTGACAATTATGATGTCTGGTCAAGCATTCAAATTATTATTTTAGACACCGTAATTGTTAATACGGGGCACAACAATGGGGTTGTAAAAGAAATTCAGGATTAAATGTTGAAGAATGGCTCGCCAGATACATAGGATACCAAAATCACTTGAAAAAGGCTGTGCCGAAAATTCCTGAATATCGTGAATAGCTAGCAACACTTTGAAAATTATACAAAACGATTAAAACGTTTATTTCGCACTTTTACGTAGAGCGGCAAAACATTTTCTGTTGTTGGGTTAAAACTGATTTACTACCGAAATAAACGTGAGTTGTGATAGGAATGCGCTAAAACCAGCACGCAGATAAAGTCTTAAGTTGAGTAAAAATTAAAAACAAGTAAAAATACTAAATAAACACGATATAAAAGGAAAATATAATATCAAAATGAAGAAACACAAAAAACATTAATAACAAAAAGTATTGCACGAAATATAGGACAAATAAATAACATGAGGTAGATAAATTCGAATTTATTAAAAATCGTAATAAAAATGGTAAAAAAACGCTGGAATATTCTTTGAAAGTTGCGAAATGCAACATGACGCCGAGACGAACAACTAAATTCAACGAATTTGTTGAATAGGACACTAAAAACCCGTCGCACCTATGTTCGGTGGGCTATATGAAGCGAGTAATCAAAATTACAAACTGGTTGGAAAAGAAATTCAACAAAGTTATCTAGTTAAGTAAATCAATTATTTCCAGTTGTAAATATCTGTAACTCCAAACACACTTGTGAATTAGCAGAAATATCAACAGCTATTGAAATCGAACCAAGCCACACGTCCGACCTGGATTTTAGAATGACAACCATGTCACCCCGTTCAAACCTTGCCTGTGAAAATGGTTTAGAGCACAAGCATTATACCGCGACACATTCTAGTAAAGCCACGATCAACATCAGAGGTTTCGCAGAGCAACACTGAACACTGCTCATCCAGTAAAAAATAATTAAACCTGAAAATAGCATCGACAATTAAATCAGAGCAGTAGATTCCGCTGAACGGATGTACCACCCCTCGGCTTGAAAATCATTCAGCACACACAGTTCCTATATCTAATAGCCCCTAGTAAGGTGCGTTATTTCGTTTAGTAGAAAGAGTACGATGGTCCCGTTTATGAATGATGAATGTACCTGAGCACCATAAACTCTTTTACGGAGAATCGCGTATGTAGTTTGATTGAACTATATTAATTTCAGTGGAACATCAAATTCAAGCATTACAACAGGAGTTATGAGGCACGTACAATTGCAATGGATGGGTCATCGAGTTAAGAAAGACGTACGAGTGAGTGCGCCCAGTACGCGAAATAGAATCATGTTATAATTTATCAAATAAAGTTTAGTTAGCGTTCTTTGAAATTCATTGTAGCCTTTGAACAAGTAGTCAACAAATAGGGGACTGAAACGAAAGACGGTAAAACTTCTTCTAACGGTAGTCCGCAAACCCCGCTAGAATGCTCGACAATCATAATGTACAAAGGCACGCTCACTTTTCGCGAATATTTAACCATCTGGTACAGTTTCAACGTTGATCGTTCAACGTGTGTTGAATAGTATAGCTTTGCCGATAACACATCGTAAAATGTGATTTACCTGCGACCTACTACAATTATAAAATCTAATACAACTATGAAAAGTTCTTTCACTTTTGAAATGGATTTTCTAAACATTTTTCTAAATATTGCTATTGCGCTAAAATATTTTTAACTATACCAGTAAGTTCAGGGTACTTAAACTTCATCAAAAATTATTTACAATCAACAATGGCCCAGGACTGTGTACCAGGACTGTGACCTGATGACGCTAAATATTAATTTGATTTTACAAAAAATTTAGAATATTCCGAATTTATAAGTTAATTTGCAACCATTTTTTATTACATTTAGCTTTGTTTTTTGATATTTTAAATAATATTTTTATTTTTGATAAACAGACGTAAAATTTTTGAGTGTTCTTCATGGATTCTGAATAAAACAAGGCTTTCAGTTCATTTAACTCTGTCAGCCTTAGCATAATTAAATTTATCATTTAAATCTTTTAACTTCAATTCGGTTAAATAGTCATTCTCTTGGACCAAAGATTAGTGTTCTTTTCTATTTAGCACAAATATTTGACACTGATATTTTCAAGTGTTCTTAAATGATTTTCTCATCACAGACTCAAAAGTATATATTCATAGTACCTTTTAAATATATATAAAATTGGAAATATTCAATGTTTGATATGTAAGATTTCTCAAAATTAAATCATTTTAAATTGGGCAACATTAATCAAAAAAGTTTAATTACTTACATTCCAGAAAATTGTATAATTCTAATAAGTTTTACAATTCATACAATTTCAATCTTCATGAAGTATTCAAGAAATACTATTAAAAATATAATTGACAATGTTACAGTAGCATTATAGCGTTTCTCACTTAAAAAACTATTAACAAATAAAAAGTATTTTAAGAAATTAAAACTAGAACAACCAAAAAATACACAACAAAAAATAAAAACAATTATAAAAGATATATACAAGAAAATTTTAACTTTTACATCATAAAAAAACCAATGCAATCAGCCAGTGAAATTTTTCCATTTTCCAAAAAATTCCTTGATTAGATTTAATTGGAGACTATAAGGTGAAAAAAACATCAAATTATGCGATATTTTTTGTGATCATACTTCTAACATTTACCATTTTATGAAACGCCACATTATCCATGATTATTGTAAAATTGTTCATTCATTTATCTGAAAAGTTCTGATAAAAATTCACAAAATGAATTTCCGTTAAAAGCAATATTTTGAGTTTTATAATGTAGAGTATTATCATAAGTAAATTACAACCCATAAAATAGAAAAAAAAATCATTAAAATCATCACATTGCATGAACTACAATAAAATTAAAATACAAACTTTACATCGCCTTTTTCATCTTTCATTATTAATCGTTTGTTTTTAACCATACACTGCACAGTTCCCCGGCTAAAATTTGAAATGATGAATAAGGAAATTTATTTACTTAATTTTTGGAAATCTATTGATTGTTTTGCACATTTAAATTCTAATATCAAATTCAGCATTGATATAATAACTTAAATAATGATTTCTTTAAAATTTCTATTCACCGATACCTTTTTTAATATCTTTTCTTATGTTTTGTTATTCATAAAAATCATGCGCTTTATTATTAAAGAAAATTTTGTATTATTACTGAAAGATATTGTCCCTTTACTCGTTGATGCGACGCCACTGATTCTTTTTAAATTATTGTAGTGAATGAATATTTTTTTATTTTCTACATTTTGGACTTATGTAAAGGTATTTTTTGTATTGGGTTGATGCATAGGTTAATGTAGTGTTTCTGAATATACCATTCTTTACATAAATGGATTATTTTTTAGTAATGTATATAATATCGAAAGTTGATCTATAAGCTCTACACATGAATATTAATCTTTTAATACACATATATTTAAAAATATCTCTAGAAATGGTGGATCAAATAACGGCTTATAACATATTTCTGAATATTTTACTTTTTATTATCAGTTTTCTTCTTAAGTTTCAATTTTAAAAGAAAATCGACGAATTAATTTGATTAAACGTGATACTTTTTGAAAACTGTTTCATTTTCGAATTCTATTTTATGCCGTTTCACGTAATGTTCTTGGGCACGATCGCAAAATTCCGTATGAAGTTTTTATTTCGAAGTGCACTTTAACGAATAAATATATTTTATGTCAATTTCATCACGGTCCTTATAGTTTCAGGAATGAAACAACATTAGAACCAATTATGTAAAAACCATAATCACATTTTTGTGAAGATTTTATCTGCAAAATTTCACTTATTTTCTATTATAGATTCATTTTTAAATAAATTTTAAAACTTTCTCTTAATTCATATTATAAATGAAAGAATCTTTTCATGAATTCCTAAAGATACTTGAAAAAATTACAAAACATTAGCCATTTTCATTGAACTACAGTTAAATAACGATTAATGCTTAGATTAAAATGTTCGTTAATTAAAATGTTCTACATTGATACTTCCAACATAAGCAATTTTGACTTAAAATGACTTCACATATATGTAGGTTTTCAATTTGCAAAATAAGGCAAAATTTTAGAGAAAACTTTGATCGGGATCATATCCAAGTTTCGTTATGCATTAATTCTCGGTGTTTCTTTGAAAAATCGGATAAGATGTTTAGCTCATTGATAAATGTTATTTGTATGATTATTTCATTATTTAACACTAGATTTACGGGTAAAAATAGCCGTAAAAATAGGTATATCTAATTTGATATGCGGAATGAAGGAGTCGGTAGAGGAGAGTAATTAATATTTACCTATATTTCATAACGTATCTAACAACTAACATATGTATTCAAAAAATAATAAATCAGTATTATATATATGTAGCAATAGAATTTTAAGAGTAAAATGTTAAAAAAATGTTAAAAAAATGTTAAGAGCAAAATAAATAGCTAGAAAATTACATAAATTTCTGCATCAACTCGATAACATCGGCCATTGGTTTAATTTTTTAATAATGATCCGAATGAAATATCATTAGTATTTGATGTATTTGTTTATGTGGTCTTTGATTGTTGTAAATTTTATATTAAACATTTGATATATTTCGAATGTTTTTTTTTCAAAACTCTTAACTGCATGTCCAAATATAAACAAATTGCATGAACTTCTACATCAATGTTTAAAATATTTTTTTACTTTATCTGATAATTTTTTATATTGTTATTACTAAATAATAAATTCAATTATTAAAATTCCATACACATACACTCAGATCTGTTTTTACGCGAAATTTGTTTACATGTTTTTGAAATAGCACTAATTGAAAAAATCATTTCCCTTTTCAAGAATGTTTTGATTTTACACTTATATTTCGGAATTAGGTGTATATATAAGTAATTCTTTGAATTATAAAACTGCAATTTATTTTTTTAACTTTGTTTTGTTTCTACACTATTTTTTTGGAACACATCTATCGTGTAAAAACAGAATTGTGTGTAAAATTTTATACAATCAGCAGTCAATTTAGACTTGAAACAGGAAAGAATATAAATTGTGACAGGTCGCACTGAAATATATTTAGACAATATTATTTATAAAACTAGTGTTACGTAATATTTAATAATAACATTCGTTATGTAATAACTTTTATTAAACTACTGGACATATTACAAGATATCGTAGTAGTTTATGTTAAAGCTGTAATACATATTCCTGTGAATAAGAAGTGTCCGAAAGATAATAATCAATATATTTTGACATTCTTTGACTTAAACCAATAATATTATCTAATAAATTCGATAGATTCATTTTCATCCTGATTCTCAGTATGACAGTAACAAGTTTGCCAGACTCTTCTGAATGGAATTGTGACATGGGCCGATTATTAACTACAAATCGAGGCATTCTTCCAACTTCAATATTAATCGGATAATATTTTGATTCTATCGTTGTGGCTAATTTCACTAGAAAGGGATTAATTGATGATTAACAAGTTTTATTTACTTAAGACCGACTAGCGACAACCAATCAAAACACAATAGCTCGCAGATCACTGACTTCTTGAGTGAAGCATTTTAGTGTACAATGGTTCCTTTCTATTATCCTATTCCAAGATGGTCGATATGTATATCTAAATGTTAAATTAATATCCAACTTTAGATACAGCTTACTGATTCCCTTGAAACTTTCAGAAGACCAATAGGTTTCATGGTAAACCCAAAATCTCATCTTAAATCGCTAAAACACAGCAAAACGAAATCATATTTTGATCCCAACCGTAGGACATACTACGTAGGACATCATATCAATTCTTCCTACCCATCTTGACGACAACACGTCATGATATCCCCAAATCCGTCAAAATAAATCGACTTTTTGATTTTAATGCAGACAAATACAATATCTTTTCTGAATAATATCTTTCCAACTTCGAACAAATAAACAAAATCACCTAACCCGTCTATACTCAAAACACATAATAAAAAACTGTCCATTCTTGCTAAAAACATTAACTTTGAAATCAGAGATTTAATTTCAAAATACAATTGTAATGAGCATTTCCTTAGCAATATGTCCATGTTACATAAATTCCTCTAGGTACGCCACTTTTATTCTCACTTGACACTTTCCACCACTCTTTCAAAAGTTATTGTTGAAATTCTAACAACTTTGTCATAAAAATACAACCCAATTTTTAAAAATAACAAGATTTTCTCCTTTCAGAAGTTCTGAACACCAACACTTCTGGAGTAGTTTTGACGTTTCTAATCTTTACGAATATTACCGGAGAAAACAACGAACTAAGTGTTAGAGCTTCTTTTCTAACTGATCTTACTGGCTTATCTGAACCAGACTTTACAAAGCTTCACAAATCAATTATAAAATTTGATACTTTCAAAATTAAGAGGAAACAATTTAAACAAATTATAAATTAGCCATTTCTTATATGAACATCATGGAATAGAAAATTAAGTTTTTGGCGATAAAATACATTTTAAGAAAAGACGACCTCATAATTTTTAAATTAAACTATATATAAAGTGTGTGTGTTTGACCTGCTTAATTATTAATTAAACTATATATGATGTATTGTGCTAGAGGTGACTATGTTTTAAGGTGTATGTGTGTGTTTTACCACTTATTAATAAAACTATGTAGTATTTGGACTAGCGGAGACTGTTTTTTAATTGTGTTTTTGAGTTGATCTACATAAAAATACTAGTAAAAATGAATTTTTGCAAAATAATTCCTCCCTCAGCAGTGGGGTTGTGTCAGCGGTGCCTACTGATAATATATTAAGAATGGATCAAACATTTTTAATTGAAATTGCATCTTGAATGAGCATTTCGACATCTTAATCTATTTGCAATAATTATTGACAAAAGACTATTTTGTATTTATAAAGAAGCTTCACTATGAATCAGTAAGTATATCGATGTTTTTTTGATATTCACGAATTTTCGGCACTGCCTTTTTCAAGTGATTTTGGCATCCTATGTATTGTGGTTCTGGCAAACTGGCAGTCTGAATCTATTTTACAATCTCATTTTTATGACCCGTATTAACAACTGCGGTGTCTGAAATAATAATTTGAATGCTTGACCAGACATCATAATTGTCAAGCACGGCTTTATTCTCGTTGAAGATGTGTTGAGAAATCCACTTTGACATTTAACGATCCCTAGTTTTATTTCTTTTGACGTGGATTTGGCTATCACAACTTGATCCTCTTTTCCATTTACGATTTTTTTAATTCAAAACAATTTTCTAATAAAGTGATAAATGCGATTATTGTTACTTATCTGTACACTATTTTCAATGAATTCAAGACATTTTCAATTTATTCATGGACATGTTTCTGTTATACTATTATGAAACCAAATCTTCAAACCGATTTGCACTTTTCCATAATTTAAGTTGCGTCTATATCTAATAGAATCCGAATTATAGTTTTTATTTTATTCCAATTTGAATTAATCAATGATTCTTTAAGAAAGAAGAATGTCTAATGGTTTATCACCGTCCTTCTGATGTCGGGAGAATAAATGATGAAATGTGTAATAAATATTTGAATCCTATCTGTGAAAGTTCATTAATAAGTGAGTAGTAATTCTATAAATGTTTTTTAATTTTTAAATGTTTCCAATTTTTTATAATGAACGTGAATTAGGTTTATGATTTTAGAACATTTTATTCCCTGGACTACTTTGTGATGAATCTTGTATGTGATACTTCTTTTTGTTTTTTTATGAAAAATTCTGAAAAAAAACATTTCACTTCCAAAATAGTGTACACGGCACATGCAAATACATTTATTGATTAATAGTATTAATCAATAAATCTTGTGTGGAAGCTGGAGGCTAAGTTACGTAACACTCAGAAATTGTTTTGTAAGTTACAGATTTAAGTGACCTTGTTAGGCGATTTTTACTATCCAATACGTACACGAATTATCGTAAATAAAAAAGATGAGAACTTCGAGGAGGATGTTATTTACTGATGTTATTTACCGATATACAATAAACATTACTTTGGTTTATGAATGGCTTGTTACCATTACAGTTGAATTTATGAATTTTTAACCTGTTTGCTCCTATACAAATTCATTTCCTTCATAATATAATATTAGCTATTTTTTAGTAAAATTTGAGTTTTAATCAATTTTTAGCAAATACAAATGAAAATTATACTGAAACACCAAACCCTTTATTTCACCGAGGAAAATGCAAAGAAAAATATTTTGAATTTAATGAAACATGCTATAAAGTTGTAAATAATCCAATGTTGTATAAAGCTGCCGAAAATTCCTGTCAGGGAAGATTGTTAAGAGTCTACAGCTTTATAGACGTGGCTTTTGTTCGATCTTTAATGGCTTTCAAAGGAATTTCGAATTCATGGATTAAAGTAAGTTTTGATGATTTTAAATTGTAAAAATACATTTTTGGTACATACAATTCTGATTGGACATTTATGCAAACTTATATTGACTTTAAAATCCATTCGAGTTTCAATAAAATTATTTGTTAAAATAGATGAAAGAAAATTTTAATATTTTTTATTTAAATATTTTATTAAAATATTTATTTTTTGGCTATTTATTGAGGCTATTTTTCTGTAGAAAATTCTAATGTTTTTCATTGAGAAATTATTTCTACAGCTGATTATAATTCGAAAATTTGAATATTTTGATTTATATTTTGTTTAATTGGTTTTAGAATTTTTAATTATTTACTGTTTGTCTCTTGATATTTAGTTTCATTATTCTTCACTATTCTTTATAGGAAAAATATACGAGTAATATAAACATATAAAACTTATTGATTTATATTTACATGAATTTATATGTAATGTGTAATGTCAAACACAAAATTTAAATAAATTTAAATTAAGAAGCTTAAATAAAGGTAAATTTAAATTTTATTATTTATATATTATTTTTGTTTTATTTAATTAGAAATAGTTAAACATACATGACAATGATTTAATTATAAGATAACGCCAATCAAACATTCTTTTCACCATATATTTAGACAGTTTTCCTGTCATCATCAGGTGGGATATAATAACTATGTAAATTAAGGATTTTAAACAAATTTATTAATCATATAAAAACTTTTTTATTTAATAAAAACATTTAATTGTTTTTAAAATTTTTAGCATTCAGAATTTAATTTATTAATTTAAAAAATTTTATTAATTATTTAATTTGACAAACAATCAATAAATACAATATACAAGAAAAAAATTATTTAAAAACATTTAAAATACCAGTACTCACTGCATTCTGCACATTAATTTTCGGATTCAATGACTTTATCAACAACGCCTCACAAATCACACGTTCCCAATAATTATCGAAATATTTTAATAAAATTTTCATAATCAGACATACCTATTTTAATCTAACAGTCCTTATTGTGCTCACTAATATGGATCAAAGCCTTCGGTCTACAATGACGGGAAGTCTCTCCAATGTATGTGGGCCACATATCCGGATATTTCATGTTTAAGCTATTTGATATCCGGATACCAGAAAGTCCGGATAATTGACATCTTTAGTATGTGGCATTACACCCATTACATGTAAACTGATAAACGAGATCGGAACACAATTCGACCGGAGTTTTTGCTAAAAATTTTAAAAATAATATATTAATATAATTATAATTTTTAAAAATAATTAAATGTTTTTATTAAATAAAATTTTTTTTATATAATTAATAAATTTGTTTAAAATGCTTAATTTACATAGTTATTATATCCCACCTGATGATGACAGGAAAACTGTCGAAATATATCGTGAAAAGATTATTTAATTGTAGTAGAATATAATATAGTAGAATAGAATAAATTTTAATATAAAATTTTAGTATTGTGAAATAAATACTAAAAAACAGAAATTAAATTATTTTTTATTAAATCCAGAGCGATTTTTTAATGGAGCATCAGGAGCGCTTACTAATGGTGTTTTGAGCGGAGTGTTTTTAACCACTGCTCCGAATACATGAAAAAAAATACATCAAACTGTGATATAATCAATATGTTAAATGAAATATGTTGTGATTAGTACTAACCTTAGTCTATAAACACTTCACGAAAGTATTGAAAGAACTGAACTCAAAAGACAAGATTGAAATGATCGTGTACGCAATCCTAAAATAAAAATATTTTTTCTATTAACACGTGTGTCATATTACCGAACTAACACGACTATCAAATAACGTATTGATATCTGTTTTCATCTAAAACGAGTCAAAAGAATCTTTCTGTAATTGATCGTATCACACACTCTATTTTTACACAACCATTGTCCATCAAACCATTTAACGTGTCCAATAACTTGAGATTGAGCCATGATTGAATTGGAAACATTGGATAATTGTTCAACACTTTGGCGAATAAACATTTGAATTGTGTTGATCTTTTTAAGATCTCGATTAAATAGAATATCATATTCATAAGTTAGCAAGTTTATCTTTTTATCGCTAATGTCATAAATGATTTCAGATAATTCACGAATATCTTTAAATCTTTGGGGAAATTTCATTAAAATATCTTGGAGTTCCTCTTCTGTCATTTCATGATTTACAGAAATTAAATCGTTGGTTTCCAATCGTTTTGATAAACTTCCATTAATAATCTTCGCTATATTGCTCATTGAAATACGACATATCAAACATTCATTATCTTCCATATTTCAGCCCAGAACACAAAAAATTCCAATCGAGTTCAAATCAATTCATTTAACCCAACAAAACTTAGAATTCAAAATCCATTCTAAATCTCCAATTCCAGAAAACATAAATCGATTGATTCAGCCAAACAATTGTTATTCTACAATTTAATATATAAAAAACCCACAACATGAAAAATAAACCTACTTCTCGCGTCTGTGTGCGCACACCAACAAAATTCGGTCTAATCATACCGTGCACACAGACGCGAACCAAAAAACGCCAAACAAACTGCCAATCAGAGGCAATCCCCCTCTGACTGGTCGAAACAATATCAATGAGCCGAACACGTTCATCTTAAATTATACATTTTTAATGTTTATTTATTAGTCATATGCGTAGAATTTCTCCTTATTTTCGCTCTACTGTTTCAGTGTTCATTGATTTTAGAATAGTGTAATTTTAATTTAGCTAATAATTTAAATATAAACCCTCTTGATTCCGAGGCCCTAGACTGAAGCCTCGATAACCTATAGGGAAATCCATAATTGAGTTTTCTTTAATAGTTTGCGCACTTGTTTCGAAACTTGTTTGAAAAAGGAAATTTTAACTGAAAGTAAAATAGAGTTTGCATTTTCAAGTATATTCGACACAATGATTAATCTAATTGTTTTAAATCATGGTTTTATGTATTTCATTTTAAGAATCTATCTTATTCAATGAATGTGATTCTTCAACTAAAATTATTACAATGGTGAAATTTAAGGTTAATTTTGGATACATTAAATGAATATCAATCGAAATATTTACTGAGTAATATTTTTTTTAATTTAGCTTTTTAATTTTTTTAATTTTGTCTTTTAACAATAATTTTTATAAAATTTAAAAATCTTAAAATGTTATGGATAATGTTGATAATGAACTGTTTTTTAATGCGCATTCTAATTAAGAATTTAAATCGAAAATTTATATTTCACAATTTCAATACGTCTTTTATTCAACATATGCTAATCCATTTTTAAACTGCACCTAGACTGTAATTAGTAAAATTGAAAATGGAGAAAGGAATAAAGTTTTCTCAGCTCATGAATTTAACAGAATGAGTTTCAATAATAGATTTCTGCAATACGCCAAGCAGTTAATGTAGAACTCCAAAAACTAGATTAGAGTAATTTGAGAAAATACTTACATTACATTTAAAGGTTCTATCGTAAATGTATAAGTTTGTTAAGTTTTTCTCCATGTTAAAATAAATATATAAATATCATACCTCTTTTATCATAAAATGTAAAAAATATTTATATTAAATAAAAAAGAAAATCAATCATTTAATTACATAGAATTTAACATTAAAAATTACCGTTAATATTAAAATTAGCACAAAAGTCAATTGACTGGATTTTATTTAATGTCCAATGTTTCAGATAAATCTATCAATGCATTTATTGTTAGTATACATTGTTAAATAAATATTAAATGGTATGTATACGATTGCAGTATGTCGACATCACTCAAAATATGAAAATACATTATTGATTTCTCCAAGTTTTATTTGCAGTTTTTTTGGTAACAAATCTAATGATTATTTGAAAATTATTATAATGAATAGAAATAAGAATTGTAATAATCTTAATACCGGCTTTTTAATAAAATTTTGAAACCATGATTAAATAAAATATACTAAAATAATTGAAATAATTAATGAATTCGTCAGTTTGTTTTAAATTTATTCTTAGATAAATACCAGTGATTCATTTGGAGGTGCTTTGTGGCTTCACAGTGAAAATAAAGATGATAATAAGAAAATTAATATTACTTCATGTTATTCCATTGATTCTATGAAAAAGGGTTTACAATTAGCTTCATGTTCAGCGGAACTTCCATTCATTTGCTACGAATTTTTAGGTAATGTGAATTTATATATNATGATCTGGCGGTGACATATCATACTACTTTAAATATTGAAATTTTTATATATTGTAACAATTTAGTTAAACAAATTATTTATATTTAACTATAGATTTGTTAAATTTCTGATTAAATTATTGAAAAAGAAATAGAAATAGTGTTGATTGAGATAATTTAAACGCTTTACTACTTCAAATTAAAATTTAATAATGATTTACATGTAAAATTCTTTCTTCATACAATTTTCAAAAATTGTTGTTTATTATATGAAATCAAAATAGTTTATAGGAGTTGCCGTCGCTAGCGGATTCAGACCAATTTCTACAAACAGATTATTAAAAATTGGTTCATAAATGATAGACAATTGATGTAAAAAAGGAGAATTAGAAATTATTTTTATTGCAAAATGTTGTAGATGATCAAGAACTTAATAAAGATATAAGAAATTAACGAAAGAACAAAAATAACACAAGAAATAAAAGATGGATTCAAAATGGAAGGAGTGACTGTATTACATTCAACTATGATTTTTGCAGATGTAGCAAATTTTTAAAGAGGATAGTTATATCAAAGAGGAAATGAGACAATTACATTATCAACCACAAACAAAGATTAAATATAAAAGGAAACAAATTTCATATCAGTTGGAAAATTTAATTATTTGGCAATAAAGGGGCAGGTAGTGGAGAAGTTGGACTAGATGTGACACATTACTATTTATACTCATGACTATAAATTTGGTAAAGTGTCACAAATGAGTATGAAACAGCTCAGCGTATTTGATTGGAAAGCATTTGAATGTGTGAATTTACATGTTGGTTTATCTCAGACTTGATGTATTGGCTGATTTCATTCAACAGTTTAGATCAAAGTCTGGCTCATAATAGACACGAAACACTTAATTTCTTAGGAATTTCAAGAATGTTGTAGAATTAGAGTCCAAGATATGCAAATGTATTATTTTTTCGAAAGGGAGTCGGAGGTGAGTTAACTTATTTTAACAAACATCATGTAGCATAATCCAATGATGCTGAGCTTTGGTACACAGATGTTAATAATTAAATTAATTCGTTTTAAATATTTATAATATCGTTTTTACTAAAATTTAGAAATATAATAAATAAATCATTTTTCTAGAGATTGAGATGAAATGACAACCTTTTTATTTTAAAATTTGAAAAATTTTAAAATAATAATTTATAAATATGATTCAGGACTTTCGATTTCGACAGTATTTTTATAAGAATTGACAACGACAAACTAATAAAAATTTATGAATTAATGCAATTTAAATGCTTTTGACAACACAAAAAGGTTTTAAAATGGTGATAAAATTTCACAAGATAAAAAGTAAATCATCTAACCATTCCAAAATCGGTCGGATCCGATTGTGGGGGCTAGGAGAAATAGTATTGGTGCTACCTGTAGGTGAAACCAATTTAATAATTATTCCCTCCGTAAGTAGAAGAAAGTGAGTCGGAGACAAATCAAATAAATACACGAGAAAAAGGAGAAGAGCTGATAATGATCATAAAATAGATTTTATTTTGTTAATATCTACAATAATGATTCAAATGCATCAGAAATCGTAGAAACACGTCGAAAGTATAATGTTAGTTAATAAACAAACAAATCAGTTGATGAAACCAGAAACCTGGAAGAAGAGTCTCGTGGAAAATTAGAACAGGGATCGAGATCGCTAGGCGCAAGCGATGATTAGGAAAATGGAAATAAAACCTTAAGAATTTGTTTATTTATATCTGACCGAAGCACTTCGAGGCTATTGGAAAAATTATACGGGAAAATCCCCTTACTATTAACAATGATTCCCCTAAATTCTGACCATGTTATCGGTTAATAGAAGATCATTCACTCACAAGTTATGGAAAACCATCGTTAATTCGTATCTTATTTGACGAAAAATATTTCAAAATATTCCCAAAGATTTACCGATAAAGTGATCATTATCTTTAGTCGGGTTTACAAAACCGCGGAAGAAAAGGAAATAAAGTCAGCACCTATAAGAATTATTTTCTTTTTGGAGTTTCTTACCAATACAATCTAACCCTAAAAAATATTTGGTATCGTTTATATTCCTCACTTGTCACTATTACTATTATTATTATTATTATTACTATTACTATTATTACTATTATTATTACTATTATTTATTATAGTTCCATATCGCATATTGTCATATTTATTGTCATATTTGTTATTATCAATAACTTATTCTGTTCTAAAATTAATTGCTAGTACCATGCGATTATGTCTATAACCACTTAACTAATTTCCTTTAATACAACTGGAGTAATCATTTTCGTTAGAGCCACAATGGAATGTTATCATCCATAAGACGTGGCTTGCTGCACAAGCTGACCGCTCAGAAGCATTGGTAAGGAGCAGTAGTCGGATAGAATCTACATGGTTTGGTTCAAAGTACGTACAGAAGTTGCGACGTAGAATCGAGCAACATGTGTAGCTGGTGTTTGAAGACAAATGGGCGATTCGGGGCCTAAAGATCACTATCAAGAAAGAAGCCTAACGATTAGTCTACATACCGGGATCGAAAAATAACTGTATTTTACGATACTCACTTTTATTGGAAGTCTGTCACAAAAACCGGCGTGTCATCTTTCATCACGTATGAAGCACCCAATGATGCCTCGCATAGGAAAGCATGAAAGGAACCTAATTTGACGGTTAAAGGCTACACGAATGACGGGTCAATCCAAGAATGCCACTGAATAATGACGATTTAATTTTAATATAATCTTTGATTTTTTACAATATTAAAATTGTTGTATGAATTTTTTGCAATTATTTGACATTTCAAATATCTCGAGATAATAATTGGTTTATTTAAAAGAAAAACATTTGTAGTCGAAGCAATAGATAAGTAGGATATAGTACCTATTATGTTAGGCCCGTGAACCCAGAGGTACGTCATGGATAAAGCAATCCTTACAGTACCGATGTCGCTTGTGATGGGCACTTAGTGGTAAATAAGCATTATGCAGTGGTACGAAGAGAAAAGTAAGGAAAATTGCGAGTTGTGACATTAGAGGAGAGATGCAAACGAGTACAGACATGAAACTGTCCCCAATCGTAACCCACCAATATTATAAAAACAAAAACTTTATTATTTTAAGTATACGTTAAAGTCTATAATTTAGATTCATTATTTAATTTAACTTTAGTTTAAGAATATAATTTAGAGTTTTTGCATTCTGTGCTATGTAAATAACGGTTCGTTGGTTTTACGGGGTGATTTGTGCACCCACGCTACTCAGATGTATAGGGTATTAGAAGAAAAAGTACAAAAAATCCTTTTATGAGTTTAATGATAATGTTTCCAGTTTTGTAGTCGTGCATAGTAAACACCAGAAACCATTTAAATACGTTTCCTATAAATCAATAATCTTACATTATAGAAACATACATACTTACTTTGATTTAACGCCGATGTTCTCATTGATAGTGCTCATTGATGTTCTCATTCACTATCGAAATCTAAAGTGGTAGAAAAATTTAATACTGGACCCAAACACAACACATACTAAAAAACACATGCAAACTTTCGATATATAGAAATGCGCCGCGAAGATACGTTTCTATAATAACTTCATTTTAAAATATTTTGAGAAAAAAAGATAACTGAAAATGTTTTTAATGTAATTTTAAAGAAACTACGTTAAATTGTCATGAAAAATCACGAAATATCATCGTTGGAATTCTTTTTGAGTTAAAATTAAGTTAAATATTCATTAGAATTTCAGATTTTTGTTTTAGAAAAATACATTTTTGGCAATTGATTTAATTATAATTTAAAATATATTTAACTTACATTATATCAGAATAATTTCAAAATAATTATAAAATAAATTTCATAAAATTCCTAAATAATTTATACTACAAATGTTGACTATTTAATAACTTGAATAATGATCTCATATCTATATCGATCAAAATTCAAGCCTTAAAATTCATTTAAAATTCATTAAATTGGTGAGTCACTAATTTGTATACACACTAACCACCACTATAAAAAATGTATCTGAGTGGTTGCTGGTGTATGTTCAAAATAAAAATGCTGCATCACATTTGTTGTTTACAGGCATATGGGGTGTGCATTATGCAACCTACAATAACTTGACAGATTTCATAAAAAAAATTGAGTGACAACAAGACGTATGACAATTAATAAGATATGACTCATAAATCAGTCACAATTTGCATATTTTATTCTTATTCGTATTATTTGCCGTTGTTTGACATTGTTTTCTGAAGAAAATTAAGGAAACTTGGAAAAAAGGCCCACTGTCTTGTGGGCCCCTATGCATTGCTTACTCTTGCTATATGGTAGCTACGCCACTGAGGCATACATAACTCTATTGCTAACAGTTTTTGAACTCATTTAACTCTATTAAGAACATTTTTGTTGACTTCTGAAACTTCTAGTCAAGTTATCCAAAATATTTACTACGGATTTCGTAGCATTATAAAATTTTACTTTTTCACTCGTCCTATCAATAGTTGTTTCAGAAACAATACATAGAAGACAGGAGCAGCACCGGACTATCCCATAATGAACAAATAGTTGTGCGCATGTGAAAGAAAAGAACAGTATCTCCTTTTTGTCTACTTGCAACATTTTTAGATGTCAATGGGATTTTTCGATGATTTGATCTTTGAGTGTCAACTACAGTCGTCTTCTTAGTCAGCATATTTTTGGCAAGTGCTAAGGATGTAAAGTAGTTGTTTATGATTATATTCTTCCTCTTAGATAAATGACGTCCTGCTAGCTTCATCGTCAGCGATTCTGGTAGAAATTCGTATATGTCTATATCTCCTTCATCATAATCTGAGACATCGTTGGGCACACTGTTGTCCTCTTTCGAAATCACTTCATTGTAGATAAATTTGAGTGAATGATAATTTTTCACTTTTAGTTGTCTATTCATGTTAGCATAAAAATAAAATATACGTGAGATATTGAATACATAAAGTCGATTACAGAGAGTCGGGTATCAGTTTTAATCATAGGGAGGATTTATTATACAATTAACTTTGTGTAACCTAAACATATTTTATTGAGTAATTTGAAAAATATAATATTCGAATATAATATTCGATCGCAAAGCACAAAAGTATTAATATACAAATGAAATTTAAAAAATATTTATTTAAATGCTTATAAACTTACAATTTGAAAAAAAGTTAATTTGAAAGTGACACAACAAAATATTACGAATGGTATGATAAAACAAAGAATACAGCAGTAATTACAATAACTAACTTGACAATTTCATAAGAATGTCATAAGAACTTTATATGATAAGAACTTTTTTCAATTTTCACCACTGATTTCTTTTCAATTGACATTGTATTTATATATTGACGTCTAATGGGTTATTTTTTAATAAAATTAATGGCTCATTAATGTTTAACTAATTACACGCACACGCACACAACTTGAATAATGGTTGGTATTCAATGTCTATGAAAAGGGTCATAAATGAGAGTGCATTAGTCATAACTATTGTCTACATTTGTTTTCCGTGGAGTTTTTATTGTTAAAACTAAAATATTTTGTTCTGTTAGGATAATATTTAATATATAAAGGACTAGTAATGAATCTAAACAGAAAGCAAAATATATAAAGATATTTTACACTGTATTTTACTTACATTATGATGCGTTGATATGTTGGAATTAAAAATTAAAAATAATTATTTTTAATGTTTAAATGAAGTGTTTCGATAAAAAATGTACCAAAAGTATTAACAAGTAAAAACACGTGTTTTTCTATTTGACATTTCTATTAATTTTGGTTATAAAATGAACTCAGAACCATAACTATAAATTAATTTTTAAACATTCGACATTTCTTATGCACCAACTTAATAATTTGTCAGTAAATATAGTATTAACCCCCTTAATGTACATTATCGAGTTAACTCGATCGCGCTTTATGTGTCAAATTGGGCACACTCGAGATCATTCGAGCTGTGTTGCATAATATAAAAATTTGAGTAATTTTTTTATATTTTTAAAAATTTATGATAAAAATAAAGTTCAAAAATGAGTATTCTTGAATTAATAAAACTGTGTTTTTTCGCCGATCAAAAAAATTGTGCGTTAAGGAGTTAAATAAATCAAGTTATTTTCTGAGAGCAAAAGTTTTGTGGAGAATAAAATGCATGAAATATATATATTTAACACTCTCAAGTGCGCTATGTCAATCATTTTTTACTGACAGTGCTTTTTGCCGCTCGCACCACAACAATTTTTGGAAATTTTCTCTTCGTACCGTTAGGATTATTCAATGGCAGCCATATAGCGAACAGGTAATGGAACTGCTGATCGAAAACAGCGCACATTTTGCTATGCCAAATTACCTGTTTTTTCTGTGGCACTGAGTGTTATAAACGAATATTTTTTCTTATGATAATTGATTATATAAAATTTATTATTCTAGCCTATACTTCGGGTTTTTGTTCCACAGCACTTGAATAATTACCAAATATCTATGCTTTCTAATTAAGTTTAAATACTTCAATATAATAAAATTTTCATTTTAAAATAAACATTTCATATTATTTTTGATATATTATTATATAAATTTTAGATAGTCATGAAAAAATAACTGTCAATCTCGTCTGTCCCTTTGAATTGGTTTAAAGTTGGAGGAAAGTGTTTTAAATCACAAGAAACATTTAATAGTTTTAGTGAAGCCATTGAAAAATGTAAAATTTACAATGGAAAATTAGCCACTTTCAAAAATATGAAGGAACTAATGTCAATAAATTTTAAATCTGATGTATGGATCGGTTTAAATGGAACATGTGTGAATATTGATTTTAAAATTAAATAATTAATTTTTAAAAATATTTAGCCTACCTTAACAATAATTGGATTGATGGGTCACCGATAAATTATTGTCGCTTTCGACACAACAAAGATATTAACAGTGAAATTAAGAGTGATCCATACAATCTTTGTTTTTTTAAAACATCAAAAGGAGAATTCAATTTTGACAAATGCAACTCACCTAAGCATTTTGCATGTGAAAAACCAGCTATTGAAAACAGTAGCATTTTAATTGATTTAATTATTAAATTAGTTATTATTTGTATGTAATGTTTCAAAAAATTTTAAACCCCGATATTCACAGCCCCCCAATGCTATTTTTATAATATTTTATAATTATTTAAAGATCAATTTTTGTAAAATTAATTAATTCATCAGTTACATTAGCGGTGTTGGTTGAAAAATAACTTTGTTTTATCATTTAGAAAAATCTAATAAATAATATTCTTTAAATTTTGTATAACTACACTTGTTAAATATTTTTTTTTGATTTTTTAATAAATTGTGCTAGGTGGCGTTGAATAATTTCTTTATTTAAAGAAGTGGATCGCAGTCCGAACAAGTCTGTGCATCACTGAGTTACATAATTAAAGTTAATGCTTCGCCCTTATTTTTTACAATGAGCTCCATATTTTTTCATCGTTATGCATATTTGTAAAATCTTAACTCTAAAGTGATTTGTACGTTTTTCAGGTGATAATATTTGACTTTGAAAGTAGCTCTGAAGTTTTACAAATTTTGATAATTTCCTTTCCTTTAACCTCTTTGAATCCGAAGATTTTTTTAGTTTGGGTAATTAGTTACGCGAAAGTAATTTTAATAAATAAATTGTATAAAATCAAACAAAGAATTCGTTTCACGATATATTTCGATAGTTTTCCTGTCATCATCAGGTAGGATATAATAACTATAGAAATTATAGATTTTTTAACAAATTATATCAAATTTTTAATAAAATATTTCATTCTTTAAAAGTTATAATTCAAATAATATATTGATTTTTTTAAATTTTGAAGTATTGAAATTCAATTTAATAATTTAATAAATAGTTAAACATACATGGCAATTATTTAATTATAAGATAACGCCAATCAAACATTCTTTTCACGATATATTTCTACAGTTTTCCTGTCATCATCAGGTGGGATATAATAACTATGTAAATTAAGGATTTTAAACAAATTTATTAATTATATAAAAACTTTTATTTAATAAAAGCATTTAATTATTTTCAAAAATTATAATTTAATAATTTAAAAAATTTTATTAATTATTTAATTTAACACAACAATCAATACATACAATATACAAGAAAAAAAATTATTTAAAAACATTTAAAATACAAGTATTCACTGCATTCTAAATTTAGAGCAAAATTTTTAATTATTTGTAAAATTATTTATATTTAAATTTTAAATTTCTATAGTAAGTTGTTAATCCTTTTACTATAGAGAATTAATTTTTCCGTCAAAAGTAAAATAATAAATGCATAAAAATAGGGCAATAATACAATAATATTACGTAATTTATCTTTTGACAATCAGCTATCCAATCAGTAATTTGCAGATGCAATTCTAATAAAATAGATGAACCCACATTTTTTGCATTAAAAAGGTTACCTTTATTCACAAATGCCTTTTACATTCCAAATTGAATCCATTCTTTTCAGAGTGTCATTTTGTTCGAAAATCTTTATTGTCGCTGTTGTAGAATTATCTACTGGAATAATTTCCATTAGTTCTGTTGAATTAGACATGTACTTTATTGTTTGCATTCCAACCTCATCGTTCATTTTTTGGCTTGACAAAACGGAGTCATCACTTTACTTTTTTTATGTGAAACGATGAGGATCTCACTCCGAAGACACCTTTTGTTAAATTCATATTTTCTAATTAATTGTTAATAAATTCAACATTTTGAATATATTTAAAACAATTTTTAGATTGTCCGGAACATTTCAATATAAATATTGATGGAGATTGTTTTGGCGAATTCCAAATTAATAAGACGTGGGACGAGGCTGAAAAACATTGCCAAGATAACGGAGGCAATCAATCTCACCTTGCCTCATTTCATTTTTGGGATCAAGAAACATTCCTTATTTCAAAAGTTATTTTAATATAATAATAATAATANATACACTTACTATAAGTTTTACACACTATTCGTTGCAAGAAAGATTTTAAATATCCAATACTCTACTAATAATATATGGGTACCACTATATTTTTATTTCTAAAAATAATCATTTGGCCACCTAATTTAATTTTTTTAAAGCTAATTTAATTTATCGAAATCAGAATTAATTTAAATCTGTCTAATTTAATTTATAATACTCAAAATTAATTTTAAAGTCTTAATTGATAATACAGTTGAACTTCCGATATCGGGACAGTAAAATTCAAAAAATGACCCGAAAATAGAAGTTTCCCCGATTTTGGAAGCTGGACTGAAGTTTGTTTGGTAACATCTTGCCATGCACCTTTCATCCATATTAGTGTCTCGGGACGTTTGATTTCTTTTAAATTTTCATAGGAAGTATTACTATCAGAATCGAAATAAATTGCTGCAAAAAGTTTCGCTTGTATTTTGATTTAAATGACTTAATTATTACCATGTCAAGAGGCTGAATTAAACTCGTACAATTCTTTGGAAAATAAAAAAGTTTGACATTACTAAGATTTAACAAACTACGTGAAGAGGCATTATCAATCAAAAGATTAATTTTCTTACCAAAACATGTCATTTCCGAATTCAACTGATTCAGTATTCTGTGAAAAATTCCCGTTGTCATTACACCTTTAGCATAGCTGTAATAATCAACTAATTTTTTACGATCAATATTTTTTTAGACATCTTGGATTTGTACTCTTCCCGATGATTATAGGCTTTAATTTCTCACCAACAGCACTACAAATCAATTGAATCATCACGCGATCAAGACGTGGTTTGAAATTTCCGGCAAATTCATCATCGTATAACAAACTTTTTGATGGGAACAACTTTGTATACAGTGCAGTTTCGTCAAGATTGAAAATGTTTTCGGGCTCATATCTAACAATTAAAATTTTAAATTCCAACTTAAATGCCTCTGCTGACTTGTAGTCAGCTGAATTCTTCTACTCGTACAATACCGTAAATGGTATGTGGTTTCTTGCCTTGAATTTATCTAACCGCCATGAGCTTGCTTTAAATTTCAAACAATTAAATTTCATCGCAAATATTTCAACTACCATATCCAGATTGGGTCCATATTTATCCATAAAAACATTAGTTTAACAGCGTAAAACATTAAAAGATTTCAATTTTTGTATAGAACCGTATAATTAATCGATTTTTAAGAGTGATTCATTATACGATTGGGTTCGATTATGGATGGCGCCCCATTATAAAGAAACGCAAGTTATAGGAATTATGTTATTGCAGTTAAAAATGCCCCATCTTCTATTGAATTGCCACGATATAGAGAGTGCTCCCGATTTTGGAAGTTGGACTGTACTACTATTCCAACTGCAACAATCATTCATGTTGCAAAAAGAGGTAGAGGTACACCATAACGTAAAGAACCTGAAATCGATAACCTGAAAAATAACATACTTACTAATTATTTTTTGTTGTTTTATTTTGTTTTTAATTTTTTTTGAGAATACTTAATAATTCCCTTAGTTTAAAAAAATTCTTTTTGATTTAAAAAAATTAAATTAGACAATTAAAAATTATATTTAGTTTAATAATATTAAATTAGATGGGTAAATAAATTAATTTTGAAATAAAAAGATTTCATGGCAAATAAAATTAGGATTAGATTAAGGGGAAAAATTATTTTCATAATATATTTACAATGAATTTATTGTAATGTCCCAAAACCATAGCAATTTTTTTAACTTTAAGCTCTCATAAACTTTCTGGATATATTATATACGAATATCTTGTTTTCGAAATGTGTATCTTTCTTTTCAAATAAATCAAGATATATATTTTTACAACTTGTATATTGTTATGTAATTGAGATATTTATTTTCCTTTTCCATTATATTATATTATAAAATTCATTATAATAAACATATATGTATCACTAGAAAAGTCATAACATAATTGATAAAAAAATAAAATTTTGACTGGTCTGGTAGTTCTAGTCCTTACAATTAATGTGTATGTTAAAATAATTATGTTTAAATAATTGTCTTGATGGTCTGAATATATATCGTCACGTATTATTGCTTAATCTTATTACAAGGCGATCACACTTGTTTAGATTTATTTTAAACTTGTAAAACGAATAAAATTCTTTTGTTTTTATGAAGTCTTACAGATTGACATTCGATCAAAAAATGCTGAGTGAAAAATATCGATAAATAAGTACTTGGCGAAAAATAATAATTAAAAGTAAAAATTAAATATAAAATAAATTAAAAAAACAAAATTAAATTATAAATATTAATTAAATTATTTTATTAATTTAAACAATAGTTTAAATTTTAAAATATTAAATCACTTCATTTTAAAATTATTTTTTCGGAGGTCTCAAAAAATGGTTTAATCCAAATAGTTGACAGGGCATTTACCAATACCTAACATTACTCCCTTGTAATTTCTCAATTTTTGTCATCGATACCTATGTGATCAATAACATCATTAATTAAGATTAAATAATTTAGTAAATTGTTTCTTTGATATTAATTCTATTATTTCTAAAGATCACAAATATTCAATTTTAATCAATTAAATGACTAAAAGTTCTAGTTATCACTTAATTTGGGATCAAATCTAAACAATTATAAAATCTATTGAAACCTTGTAAATTCAATAAAACCAGGCATATTTAATGAAAATCTAATTATATCTTTGATTTGTTCTTAAACCATTTTCTATAGATTTTAAAAATGTCATTAAATTACCTTAATTTACTGAATAATACTATAAACTGACACTGATCACTCCCTAAAGATAAAATATGACAAACATTCAACAAACTTTTAATGAATTATTGCTAAATACTGACTTCCTTAAAAATGTAATTCCCTTTTAACCATTGATATTTTAGCAATAAAAATCTAGTATTATCATTATCTATTTAAAATTGATATTCAACCGATTAAATTCCTCTAAAAGATCATATATTTCAACCTAAATATCTGAAATAACCATAACTCTACTTCTTTAAACATCAATATTCAACCGACTATCCTTTAATTCCTTCAAAATAACCCACTTGAAGTCATATTTACCTTTAACAGCATTCAGACAATCCAACCCACTTTAACACTAGAACTACCAAAAAGCTACGTATTTTGACTAGTGTTGGTATAACTAGCCAAAGTAAAAAAAAACTTTTCTATAATTAAGCAAACACAAAATAAAATTCATTGTAAATTAAATAAACATATGTATCACTAGAACAGTCATAAAAGAAAATAAAAAATTGATAATGAATTAATGATAAAAAATAAAATCAGTTATTTTGAGTGGTCTGGTAGTTCTAGTGTTAAATACCCTAGAAAATTTAAAAACTCAAAATATACCAATTTTTTTTAATTAACTGTTACCGACATCCAATAATCTTCTCTTGAAATCTCTATAATTTAACCAGCTGTTAAAAACTCCATTAAACATCCAAATATACGAAAAATCGATATTTTCTACAAATCAACAAAATATTTCACCAAATTTATAATAAAGTATAAAAATGATCATATTTTCTCATTTTCCTTTGAAATATAACAATTCTCTAATGATACCCTCCTACCAAATAATATTTAAGCAATTATATCCTTACATACCTTAAAAAGTTAATATTAATCACAAATTTCAGTAAATTCTACGATAATAGTTAAGTTACAAGTAAATTTCAGATATATTCTAATAATTACCATCATTATGTGCTTTATAAAATTATGACTTTCCAGGTAAGATTTTCAACATTTAAAGTATTCATCAATGTGTAAATTGAAAGGTTCATCGAAATATTCTTAGAAAATATAAAATGAGTAAAGTTATTTAAGAAAAGCAATTGGTCGATATAAATTTAATAAAATTTATCCTATCACTAAATTATCAATAAACCAATAAATTTTAATATATTCCTTCCATCAACTTAAAATTCACAAAAATTAGAGAAATTCACTTAAATATATAATAAATATTTTATAATTTTTTCGTCTCTTAAAATTATTTTAAATTTTTCAAGTAGAATTTTTTTAATTATTTCTCATAAATATAAGGATTATGAAGACCTTCAATTTTGCTGACCAAGACTTTTTCGAACTTGAGTTGGAAGATTGTCAAAAATATGTAAATGAAGTATTGAGTTATAATTCGTCGCACTAAAGTGCAATTTGATATCACTGAAGGAAGTCGGCAGTATTTTTCTTTGGTGTTACATAATATAATAAAATATACAAAAATAAAATTTAAGGTTATAATTAAAAATAGATTTTCATATTAACTATTAATAAAATCTTATGAGACATATTTTATTGACATAGCAGTTAACACTGACAACTATTACTAATTTTGAAATAAAATCATTCATATTTATTTTTACTATTCCGTTACACGAATCTCAATTGATAATAATTATTTAGTCATCCGTGTACTGGTTATTCATATTTATTAATTTATTCCAACATTTTACTTATACACGTGTCATTTTCCAGTTACTATCATACACAAGTGATACGTATCTATATTAATATTGAAACAATTTAAATTCTAAAATTTACTTGGTTTACTACAAGGACGTAATCTTAAAATTACCTTGGAATTTTTATTGTACTATTAACTCGGTTTTCTTTACTCAAAATTTTTCAAATTTTTAGATTTTTGTATTTTGAATATTTTATTTTTATTAAAGCTAAATTACTCAAGTCCTTATTGGATCGGATTGAGAATTTATGACAACATACGAAAATGGATCGATGGATCTCCTATTAACTATCAACAAGTATACTATATATCATCAGTTTCAGTGTCTGAAGGCCTGAGTTGTTTTTCTGCCAAAAAAGTTTCAGATAGAAGTAAATATGTAATGATCCGCAAAGTTTTATTTTTGTAGAACATGTTTATTGGAACCAAGAAAATTGTGGAATCAAAAGATATTTTATTTGTAAAATTTCTAAACACCGAAAAGGATTCAATACCACCAAAACAAATTTAATTAAACCTAATTATTTTTGTCCACAGGATTTTGTTAAACATGGTTTAAGTTGTTATAAAGTATGTTTCAATTATTTGAAAAAGCTAAAAAAACTCATTTTTAGTGGGGCTAAAATTCATGCAGTTTTAAATTTTTTAATTTCTTGCGTATAACCCGCACCTTATAAATTTCAATAATTTCAATAAAAAGTAAAATTCTTCACGTATAATCTTCACTTTAAATAGAGTCAATATAATTTCTACATGCTGTCATACAAATACTATATATTAATACATGCGTATTCCCATCCATACAATAAACTTGACAACAAACTCAATAAGATCACCTTTTAAACTTGTGAAAAACACGTGCTATTAGATACGAATTTTAATTCAATACAAATATAAATCTTGTTAAATAATAAAATAATAATTTTAAATAATATAGATTAGTTTTGAAAATGTTCTATTGATATTATAAATGTTATGGATTTAAAATAAATTCAAATTAAAAGTAGTAAAATACACTGAAGAAAATGGCAACAGAAGTGTGAGTCGTGAATATTGTGTGGATGAAAGTATTGTTAGAGATTGGAGGAAAAATAATGTCTTAAATGTGATGCGGCGAGGAAAACGTCTTCCATATTGGCCAGAATTAGAGTCAAAATTAAAACTATGGGTTATAATCACACGTGAAGAGAAAAGGAAAGTTTCAACTGTTGATATTCGATTGAAAGCACGCAAAATCGCAATTGAAAGAGGTATTGGTGGCTTTAGAGGTGGAATAAAATATTAAAATTAAAAAAAAAATTCATGTATTACGCACACCATTAAATTGATCAAATTTTAGCGTATCAATAAATATCTTTAAGAAAACTAATTTTATTTAAAAACTGCAATTTTTTTTAATAGTTTGCGTCATATACGTTTCGCACTTTTTAAAAACTCACCACAAATTTCATTAACAAAACAAGAAAAAATCATATTTATATAAGATTCAGGTTAATATAACTTTCGCAAATTTTTTTAATGATAATTACCATTTATTATTGACTATTTTGAAGTCTCACTTATTTTTCACAATTTAATCTACTTTTCAGCAATTTTTATCTCTTATTTAATATTTTGAACAAAAAAATTCAACGGTTTTTATTTACATTTCTTAAATTTAACGGAAATTTGTTTGACATCAAGAAACTCGAAACAAATTGATTTTTTTACAGAAATACTTCAAATAAATTAAGGTTAAGGGGACAGAATTAAAATTTTCCAAATATTTCGTCCCCCTCGATTCAGAAGTACTTTTAAAAATTCTCAACATTGGTTGCAGAATTCCTGAATTAGTTCTTGTTGATACAGTCAGGCTTGTTTTATTTCCTTTTGCTACTTGAAATTCTTTCTGAATTTTTTGATCAAGATGAAGAAACGTGTTTGAAAAGGGAAATTTTAACTTTTTGTTTGCATTTTCCAGTCTATTTGACATAAAGATTATCTAATTGTCTTAAAAGATGATTTACTCGAAGAAGAATGTATTTTACTCAATGAATGTGATTCTTCAACTAAAACTATAACAATGGTGAAATTTAAGGATAATTTTGGTTTCATTAAATGAATATCAATCGAAATATTTACTGAGTAATATTTTTTTAAATTTAGGTTTTTAAATTTTTAAATTTTGTTTTTTAACAATAATTTTTATAAAATTTAAAAATCTTAAAATGCTATGGATTCATATGTTGATAATGAACTGTTTTTTAATGCGCATTCTAACAGAAAACTCCGAACAGTATCACTAATCCAAAAACGATCATTATAAAATTAATTTTTAGTGATACTATAAAAATAGTATATATTACAAATATTTTTAATGTAATATTTTAACAAGTTTTCAATTTCTTTAACTGCAGTGTTTTTAATTTACGCATTTTAAAGAACTCAGGCAAATTATTTTCTTATTATCAAAAATCACATTTGTCGTTTATTAATTTCGTGAAACATCTGCCCATCAATAAATAAATGACTCGACGAACCTATTCAATAGGATATAAAAGGTATGTATTAGCATATATAAATCTCGGAAATTTGCCTTACAAGGCAGCTCAGCATTTTTCAACTCGTGATAAGTTTACTTATGATTCTTCAATGTTTTATCAATGGGAAAAGAATAAAGATAAAATCCAATTAGCTGGAGCTGCTAAGCATAGATGTGATAGTGGTGGTAAGAAGTCAAAACTTGATGCTTTAGAGTTACTTATTGCTGATGAAATTATTGATTTACGGATTCAGAATATTAAAGTAACTAGATCATTTATTTCTGATAGAACCTTGGAATTGGCATCCGAGAATAATATTGAGCTACTTGCGTTAGAGCGGTGGGTTGATGGTTTTATAAGTCGAAAAAATTTAACTTTGCGTCGCATGACAAAGTCAATTAATTCAACGAGCGGTTGATTATTTAAAGTATCTTCGGCATTGGATTCAACATATAAATATTTCTAAAAATGTTTTGATGGATGAAACCGCAGTTTATTTTGAAGATATTAGAACCAAAATTGTTGATCTTCGAGGTAGAAGACATGTTGTTATGAGAACTACTGGATTTTCATCGATGGGAATTACCATTGTATTGTCTGTATGGGGTGAGGGTAGAAAGGCGCCGCCTTTAGTTATTCATAAATCAAAAGTAAATACCGGGATTTCGCGACAGAGTGGTCTTATTTTATACACGACGCAAGAAAGTGCATGGGTAGATCAAAACTTGATCATTTCTTGGATCGATACAATATTTCCTTTATTTGACGTTTCAACGGGGAAATGCATTGTTTGGGATTCATGTAAAGCGCATATTTCACAAAAGCTTAAAGAACATTGCAGAAAAAGCAAGATTGAGTTAATTGTTATACCGGGTGAAAAGATACCTTATTTACAAGCAGGTGATATCGAAATATTTAAAATATTTAAAGATAATATATCAAAGATCATAAGTACATGGAAAAATTGTGACCAAATGGAATATACAAAAGATGGTAATTCGAAATCACCAAAAAATGAAGTTCTGAGGATTTGGGTATTTGATTCATGGAAATATTTAGCATTCAATGAAGAACACTTCGAAAATATTCCCCAGGAGGATGAAATCAATATTTTAAATGAACAAAATTTAACTTTGCTAATTTTTTATCTTTTATTTTGAAACCCCGTCCCCCCAAATAATATCATTAGTCCAATTAGTATCATTATTTAATTTTGTACTAATGATATTAATACTATTTAGAGTTTTCCGTTAATTAAGAATTTAAATAGGAAATTTATTTTTCACAATTTCGAAATATTTTTTTTACAATAGATTGCGCATAGTCGTAATAGAGATAACTTTATTATGTCTTAAATCTGAAAATAGGAAGAGAAAGTTCTTTAAATTTTGTTACAAGTTAATAGTATTTAAATTAAAAGTTTAAAGAAATTTTTGAACATTTCATTTTTTACTTAAAATTTGATAATTTCTTCTTCTTTAACTTCTGGTTGAATGAGATTGGAAATAATATTCGTGTCACTTATTATTCGAAATGCTGGATAACATGAATCATATTCCAACCACTTTTCAATGTTATACCTATTAACATTTTCAATACCAAATAAATTTGCCATTAGCTCACATAGTTCAGATATTTCACTTGTTTCAAACTAGAAAGAATCCAAAATTGTCATCTTCGTTACAACGGTTTGTAAAAAGGCAAACACGATAATGTCGTTTCAATAAAGAGATATCCAATTGATTCATTGGTTGAATTAAAGATGTGACATAAGATGGTAAAATTTTGCAACCATAAGTTCATTTTCAATATACTTTCATTTGGATTAGAAGGAGCATTATCTAGTAACCGCAATGTTTCCTGCGGGAAATTTAACTTATTGTGACACATTGGACAGTTAATAGGTATTCCTTCTGCTCGTTTTTGATTAAAACATGTAAGCATGGCTGAATCCAAATTTCTATGTGATGACATCATATCTTTACGATTTGAAGAACCTGCATTACTGTCACAATCTCTTGTAAACTTCCCTAACTTTCTGTTTTTGTGTATGTATATGGCAAACTGTGTGGGTAGATTCATCCTTTTCAAACTTTTCAATTAACCTTTTTCGTTTTAGTAATTATTTAGCATTTTTAAAGGTTATTTATATCTAAAAACCTTATGTATATATACATGTAAATTTGGTACTTGTCTGTAAAATTCACCCCAATTATTTTTTTGTTCTGTTAAAATATTTAATTAAAATATTAATCTGAATTTCTTACAATTATCCGCTTTATGTAATGGTAAAAGAAGTAGTCTGCAGTTTCTTCAACAATATGGAATTGTACATAACATGCGTCGTTGTTCAAACAATCATATCGTGACTTTGTCGCTGACAGTTGGTCAGAATCGTTTGAAATGAGTCTAGTCTAGTTTTATTTTATATACTCATAGTTTATCCGACAAGATATTTTGTCCCCCTATGGGTATTTTGGTCACAAGGGTATTTGTCAACCTGAACATGTCGCAATGATATATTATTATTAATATTATTAATAACATTAGTATAATTAATTAGTATTATTAATGACATTAGTATAAAGATAATGGGGGAAAAATCCGTGGGGAGGAGATATCCTGATACCGTTGGATATGTCGGCAAGATATACCTGTTCGACAAGGGACATGGTTACAAAGATCACGGCAAATAGTTTTGTCATTTATTGCTAGTCAAATGTGATTCGTTGTAGAGAACGCTGCATGCTATCAAAATTTAAAATCGATCCGATTTTAACCCACTGAAAGTGTGGGTCAATTTAAAAAATATTGATATGTCAAATCTAGTGTTATTTCCTTATTTCAATATAAGTTCTTACGTAATAATTTCTAAAATATGTTGAAATTAAGAGAGTGAAATATAGAGTTTCAATTTTTATGAATCAATTAACTTTTTTACATTATAAAAATTCATATATAATAATTTATTAAGTTATTTGAAGAAACTTTAACATGGCCCGAGGCGGTCATTAAATGTAAGTCCTTGTTTGGGCCCAATCTCCCAGGAGCTAATTTAGCAAGCTTTGATAATGTAGAACAATATGGTAATTTTATTCTTTATAAAATTTTTAAATTTTCATTTATAAATTACTTTATTTTTAAAATTTACAATGTCACCTAGAAAGTTACAATTGTATAAAATTTTTATCATACATTATTTCTTTACCAATGAATTAATTTGAATTTAATGAGAAATTTATTTAATCGTTACGATTGAGTCAAATTTGGCATAGCACACTTTTTCAGGATTTTACTATTTCAACTTCTATCCACTGAAAGTTATTAAGTTGTTTATTTGTTCCGAGTTCAAATTACTGTTTGCTGATTTATGCCAAGAAAGTCATAATTTTGTGACTAAATGATTCCGTTTTCATTGATGTTTAAAAGTAAAAAAATACTTATTTCATAAATATAAAAAATCTCTCAATTGCAATTTACTAACGATAACAAATGTAAATCCATAAATCAAAATAACATTATGAGCCTTATGATTTAAAAATCTAATTTTTAATTTATCTCAGCTGGATTTTGGCATATTTTTTAAAAATCTCAAAAATACACTTATTATTAGTACTCCTTCAAAATAGCCCAGGACAAGATAGCCCCGACAAAACAACTTATTTATTGGAATTGTCAACATATAGTAATGAAATACAAAAATCTGAAATGATTGAAACGTCTCTGTATCGATATAATTGAGTAGAGAATAACAGGTAAAGGTAAAACCAAATTACAATCAATTAATCTATAAGTGTGACCACTGAGATTAAAGTGACAAAGGAAATCTAAACATGTTATATTGAACTGAAGAAAATCTCGTGAATCTAGAGCAACATCGTCATTGGTTTATGGATGGAACTTTCCAAGTCTTCGCCATTCATGCATTGGTTGATAAATCACCCCTACCTTTAATCTACGTTCTTCTACAAGACAAGAGTGAGGCATCATATTCGGGTTTTCCAGGAAGTTTGCCAGCTGAAGCTAATATTTAATCCGCTAAGTATGATGGCAGACCTCAACTATATTGGACGACAAAGAAGGAACCGCAGAGCAGCACCTCTGTTTGCCATCGATCAATGCAATGTCCGTAACCGCGTCACTGACAGTTTCTCTGGAACGAATAATTCGGCGGAATGATAGTATTGCAGCTTCCAACAAACAATAGACTGTCATCATATATCAGTCTTTAAACTCATTGGACAGTTTCAAAAAGAACAGAATAAAGTGGAGCTTGAAATATAGCCCGTTTCCAGGCTAGGAACAGACAACCGGAAGCATCGAAGACTAAATATATGCAACTGAATCGACGTCTCCGTAATCTAGTTCAAACATACGACGACACAGAATGTCTCGAATATCTTCGCAGAGTTGCTTACAATCTGACCATTTAATTTTTTATTTCATTATTAAATGCTTACAATTCCAATAGCCTTTATTTCATCAATAAATGTTTTGTCGGGGCTATTTTGACGGGTCACGCTTATTATTATATACTAAATAAAAAAAATATGCGAAAAAATTACTTATAAATTTTAAAATATATAATTTTCGACATCAAAATCGTTTAAACATTTTTGTCTATTTTTGACGATGGAAAATTGGTTAATTCTATCATTGAAGCAAAGATTTCGAATATTATCGTATTCCATACTCAGAACACTAAATTCGACTAATTTTTCTTGAGCCATAGTCGTGCCTATATAGAATTTTTGTCAGTTTTAGTTTAATTACCGATTGTTCTCCAATACAGTCCGATATGTTAAAACTTAAATACAATTGTAAAATCGTTTCAATGTTCGGAAATGCTATAGAAATGTTGTCCTGGCATAATATGGTACAACTCTTCATAATCGAAATGGATATTAGGATGTGTTTTTTCATTTGTTAGAAAATTTTAAATTTCAGCGAGGTCGCAGCCAAACCTTTTCTTATAACTTTTATCTATGAACACTACTGGGAGCTATTTATTAATGTTTATAAGATTAAATTCAAATATTAGTAATAAGTGTTTGCACATACGAGGAGGACACAAAAGATAAAATATAATTTCTAATTAAAACAACACAATTTGAGATGCTATTTATCTAATAAAATTATTGATATAATAATAATAATAATAATAATAATAATAATAATAATAATAATAATAATAATAATAATAATAATAATAATAATAATAATAATAATAATAATAATAATAATAATAATAATAATAATAATAATAAAATAAATACAAATAGAATTTTTCTTTAGAGTCACTATTGAGTTCTTTAAGAAATGTTAATAACAGTTGGATATGGATAGGCTTATATGAACAGAGACAAATTAAACAATTCTTATGGTCAGATCAAAAACCTTTTGAAATATTGAAATCACCCTTTAATGGATCCAGCCAAGAAGAGGTATTTTATAAAAATTTGCCATATAATTTCATCAATTTTAAAAACAATTAGAATCTAAAATTAATAGAATTACAAATTATAAAATTGGACTTAATAATCTAATTTAAATATTATATAATATATTGATAAAGGCACCTAAATAATAAAATTAAATAATTATTGAAAAGTATAAAGGGATTGGGGAAAATAGAAAAAAATGAAAAGGAATTCTGTTTTAGAATGCTAAAAAATAGAGTGAGAAAAAGAAATTTAAAATAAGAGAATATCAAAAATCAATAAAAAACGACAAAGGTTGTTCTTAATTAATAAGTACAGCATATAAAGGAAAACAAATTAGAAATTGAATTTCATTATTTCAACGGCTTGATGAGAAGGCCGCGAGATGGCGTCTTCTAAATATTATATATCTTGAGAGCTTCAGAGATAATAAAAGAATTGGAGAGGACCAAAGGGAATGTACGGAAAAAGAATTCTATTCATTAAGTACTATTAGATTGCAGACTGTTAAGGGAACTTGAATCAACATAGAGAATTTCTGACGAACACGATTTGTAAAGGAGAAAAACGAGAGAGAATTCGTAAGGGAAATAGAAGTTTTAAAGAAAAAAAGAAAAAAATGAAATCCAGGGTGAATTACGAAGTTGTCGGATAAATGATTTCAAACAAATTAAAGTTACCGAGTAAATTCAAGTAAAAGCGAAGAAAGTAACTACATCAAATCTACAGATCATTGAAACCAGAAACAGTAGTCAAGGGGTTGTGAATTCCAGGTTGTATTGTAAATGCGCTATTCATCTAGAAGGGTTACAATAAGCACTTGTCATTGTTGTTATGTCGCTATAAATTGGTGATCAATTGTGTTAATAAATAAAAGTTTATATAGTCTTGAATTCGTTGTTGTTAATACACACTTGGAGTTATATCAATAATTGGTAATATTTAATTTTATTGATTAGCCCAACAATATTATGCATATAAAAGATAAATCACTGAAATTAACTTATTTATCCATAAATATTTTTAGAATAAATCGTTGTAATAGTTTTGAACTATTCTTTTTGAACTTTCTTTTTTGAACTCGTAAATATTTTTTACCATTATGTTTTTATTTTATAGAATAACTTCATAAATATTGATAACTTTTTAATAACTGATTACAATTATCGAAACTGAGTATTTTGATTTTCATGTATATTCATTGTTGTTTGTCACACGTTTTTTCTTCGTAATTTAAAGCTGTACAATTTACTTTGAATTTTAAGAAAATAAATTTTTATATGAATACTTACAAAAGAAATGAAATAAGAAATTCTTGCAACCATTTATCTCGATATAATTTAGTAAAATAAATAAAACGATATAATATAATCATGAAATAATTTAATTATTGCTATTTGCAAACTGAACCTTGAAACCACACAGGAATCAAATAATTTGGAATTCAAGATGAACATCAAGGATATTCTGATATTATAATTATAATATTATTATGACGATTATACTTTGTTATTTCATAATTTTAATTATAAGTATTTAAAAAAAAATTAACTTTGTCAATACAACAATATTTTTCAATATTTTACATGAAAATTATAAAATTTTCGTAATAAATATACCCATATTTATATACTTATATACTTATCTTATATTTTTGATACATCTAAAAATTAATATCCTATTTATTTTAACGAAGAATTAAGTGTGTATTTCTTAATCATTTTATCAACCAATTCTTCAAGAATATGATTCTTACGAGGTGTGCCATATTTATTATCAAGCCTAACTTGCAACTGGCAAAGGAAGTAAATGGATACTGTCTGTATTAATTTGTTATACTGAGACACGAAATGTTTTGATGACGCATATTGTCTTTTTGGGATGATTCTCTCCCAGTCAATTTCATTCTGCAGATTAATCGAGACAACGCATAACCTTCATAAATTGTCATAATGTGCGGTACACCATCTCCACAGTCTAAAACAAATTTTCTTGTGGGGTAAAAAATCATAAAATTCGGACAAATAATCAAAATTTCGAATTGACATGTTTGGATGGGTATTTCGACCATTTTTACTAGTTTAAGATTTGCCATTTTTATACCCTTACTTTTTCAATCAATTATCATAAAAAACCTTTCCAGACAATTTGTGAATGTTTGACTAAAATAAATTTTTGATCATCATAAAAATTTTATATAAAATCCGTTAATACTTATAAATTAAATAATAAATTTTTGATTATAAAATAATTCATGATTCCTAAATTACATAAATGATTTAAAAATAACTAAAATTTATTGCGTAAAAAGAAACTGCCACCTCTTCTTATCCAACCAAAAACGATTTAGAACTTTCATGATATACCATTTTTTCATTTCCTCAATTAATTATTTATGACATAGTCAATCGTAACCAAGTTTTAACTCTATGAAGAGTGCTAAACGATCTTTCAATTGTGCAAGAGGTGGCGAAAATTGTAAAAGCCAAGGTAATTGCTAAGAAAACTGCTGGATAAAATAATATTGCGAGCTCTTGTTAATCTGAAGACATCAGATTCTTATATTCTTTTTTAGGTTTATTTTTCCTATAAGCAAACCAAACTGAATTATCTAAAGTAAAATGTTCGGTTTCTTCAGAAAAAGTTTCACTTAAAGAAGTGATGAGTGAATCTATATATGGAATGAATACAGATTTTCTATAATATGATTCGACTGATTCGCAAGGTGCATTCAAACTATTTCTTTGGTTCAAAGTCAGTGTTTCCCGACATTCTGTATACCATGCCCCACCGTAGTATTTTCAAAAGTCATATGCCCCACTGGCCCCTTTGAAATTGTTGTCAGACTGAGATAATCATTAGTGACAGTATGTAAAAATTACGGTCGATGAAATTGCTGTATCCCACCCTTGAAGTACAGTGCCCCACCTCTGAGGCGTGATGCTTCACCGTGGGAAACACTGTTCTAAGCGAAACAAGGCAATTTTATATCTATATTTAATTCTTGAACGCATTTCTTAACATTTCTTAAGATATAACCAAAATTTTCTGAACTATTTTTTCGATGGCCTTTAAAAATTTCTAAGATGTGATTAATATGTTTTTCAACTAAAAAGAGTTTGCCATGGTCTTTGTAAACTTTTTGTCACTGGTTCCAATAAACTTAAGTAATATGCCATAACATGTAAACAAATTATTAAACTGGACAAGATACATATATGATATAATTGAACGGAATATTGCCGAGTGTTCGCGTTGTTGGCGTCTTCTAGTGCTTCTACGATAGAAATAAAATTTTCTTTTTTTTATGACTAAATCTCCTACATCAATACGGAAGTCTAATAAATTTCAGAATAAACTACTATGGTCACTCTCACCTTCATGCTGAAGGCCATGTGTTCCATAGAATACTAAACTTTTGATAATAGTCATTAATTTTTGCCTATTTGATTCGACAATTTTATGTATCAAAGAATCTTTTGTTCAGCTATATCTGTCTGTTCGCTTCATATTATTAGAACAAAACTATTTGCACTTGAGACTGACTCATCATTGATGTCAAATGCGTTTTGATTCTTTCGTGAAGGTCTTATTTAGTAAACTCTTTTACAATAAAAGTGTACTGAAAACCTCTTTTAATATGTGGGTTGAATAAAGCGCTTGTTCGGCATAATATTCATTTTTTCTTTTTTCTACTTAGTCAACAATTTATTACGAAAAACTTGTGTCCCTAGAACGTCTGCTTTAAAATAATAATCTTTATTTGGTATCCAAGGCTTTACTGTATCGAAATTGTGATATTCTATTAGTGTTGTTTCAATCAGTCAGGAGGGGATGACTTTTCCCTCTGGCTGACTGTATGAATTCGGCCTCGCGTCTGTGTGCGATTGTGGTGGTTATTGTGTCAGGCACACAGACGTGGGAATGGCGGCTTGTGCGGGTAATTTTTGTCATTTTTATCGTGTATGTGTGCGTGTTGTTATTAAAAATTGTTATACCGTGTTGGGGTGCGCACACAGACGCGGACAGTGTTCTGTTTTCGGATATAAACCGAATTTGTGTTTTTGTCAAATTCATTTTGGAATTGTGGAATTTTCGAGAATTCCGATTTGTTTTAGTTATGAATGTTTTTGTTTGAAAAGGTATGATATTGCTTTTTTTGAATATGAAAGAAAATAAAGTTATCAATCCTGATGAAATATTGATGGCCAAGGAAGGCTTTAAATCAAATCCATGGGAAGCATGGAATGTTTTATTTAGCGATGCACAAATTCGCCAGTTTCCCTTAATAAGTCAATATGTTAAAACCATTGAAAATGTTGAACTATTAAAAGAATATGTACTGCGAACTTATCACATCGAATTATGGAAATTTTATTTGTCTCACCTAAAAGATAAAGATAACAAAACTCCTAGTTTCAAAGAAAGAATGGCTCAAGCTTAAGATTATGCAGTAGATAAAATGTGTTTGGATTTAGAGTTTTCCCATCTGGTCAGATTATATGAATTTCTTAAAATCAACTCAAGCCAAAAGTCAATATGCTGAAAGTCAAAAGCTAATTGCCACATGTCGAATCTATCGCCGAGTTATTGTTACTCCGTTGCTTCGTATTGAGACAATTTGGAGAGATTATAATGCTTTCGAAACTTTTATTAATAGCGTCACCGCTAAGAGAATTATCGAAGAATTTGGAGTTGGGATTTCAAAAGATGGTCAAACTTGAGAAACATCTTTTGTTGACTTATAAACTTGGAGTCATGGAAATTGATAAAAATAAAGACTTTACTCATTTCGACTTAATACAGGTGTTGATGTACTTATCGATGCACTTACAACTTGATTTCCATCTTCGCGTTGACGATTGAAAAATTTTCGAATAACCATCAAATAAGTCTTCATCAATAAGAATAACCGTTAATTTTATATGATTAAGAGATAAATTTGGCGCTCAAGTTATGTCGGCGAATAATAATTTTACATTAACAAGGTTTTATCATAGGTAATTCGCTTGACCCTTATAAGTTAAACATAGATGTATTACCGGTGGAATTAGATAAAAAATATTTCTGAGACGCCATGAACTACAATAAATTTCTTTTCATAATCATAACAAAATATTAAAGTATTATAAGAACTTTTTTTTCCCAATTTAACCACTGATTATTTTTTCCATTGAATTTATTAAAAAGAGAGCTTGAAGACGGCAGTGCCGAAAATTTGTGAGTATCAAAAAACATCGATATATTACTGATTTATAGTCTTCCAGCTCTCTTTTTAATAAAATATTCTAGGTTTTATAATTTTTACAATGAAGTGTATTACCGGTAGTACAGGTATTCGATGTGTTAAATATTTTAATATTTATTTCAGTATACTTTGGCAATGGAATTATCAACCAACCCATTTCGTAATGGCCGCTGGTTAATGTTGGCTCGCATTAAAAATTTCCCATTTATTTGTCGCGTTGATCCTCATAAAGTATTGAATCCTTTGAAAGATAATTCTAATACCGAATCTTTTATTTCGAAAACAAATATATCTTGTGGATCATCATTTGTAGAATATGATGGAAATTGCTATTTTTTTAATGAGAAACCAATGTTTTTTGATGTATGATTATTGTTTATTTTTTTGGTTTTCCAATACAATTATATCAGGATGCGAACATCATGTGTAAGAAGATGAATGCAAATTTACTTATTCTTAAAGATACATTTGAAGAAAGTTTTGTTAGAGCATTTCTTGCCAAAAAAACTTTATCTCTGAATCGTATATGGATAGGTTTAAAAGTTGATTTGACAAACATATTACGGGTAATTAATTAGTCTTTTATTTTATTTATTAATTAATTATTGTGACAAATAAATTACGTTTATTTAAAATTAAATTAATTTTTGATTGCAAAAAAATAATTTTAAAGATGTATAAATAAATTATAAGAAAGGCCAATCACGATATATTTAGACAGTTTTCCTGTCATCATCGCGTAGGATATAATAACCGTATTAATTATTCATTATAAAAAAAATTTTATGATAACAACATTTCATTCTTTTAAAAATTATAATTAAAATAATATATAACTTTTTAAATTTTAACATATTGAATTTAATTTAATAGTTTATCAATTATTTAATTTAACAATCCATACATACAATATACAAAACATTATTTAAAAACACTTAAAACACAAGTATTCACTGCATTCTGCACGGTAATTTTCGGATTCAATGACTTTATTAATAACACCTCACAAATTACACGTTCCAAACAATTATCGAAATTTTTTAATAAAATCAGACATACCTATTTTACGCTTACAGCGCTTATTGTGCTCACACAATGTCTTCAGTCTCTAACGCTTTCGAGCTCGAATACAGAGATGACGGGAAGTCTCTTCAATGTATTTGGCATTACACCCATTACATGTAAACTGATAAAGGAGATTAGAACACAATTCGACCAGAGTTTTAGATTAATTAATAAACATATTGCGTTTTTTCCATGAAGTTGACACTATCCTATAGTTTAAATTCCCTAACTCCTTTCTTATATTACCTTTATAATCGTTAAAACCTTCTGAGTACTGTAATACTAACACAAATTTAGGCTCATCATCCTTGCTCACACTATTTAATTTATTTAACTCATCAGACTCACACATTTCAGCAAGATCACACCCAGATTTTCTCAAACATGGATCCTTAGGATTTTTAATAAATTTATCAACAGTCTCTTTTACCATAATTAATAAAAAGGATTTTGAATAACCGTTCTTCATTAACATTTCAACCAATTTGTCAAAACCTTTTACTGAATTTTCAAAAGTAGAAGACAAAGACCATGAACGATAAATCAACCCCTTCACCATATTTCTCTTATTCTAATATCAGTTGGTTTTCTATAAATCTCTGTTTCATAGTGTTTCTCTTTGCGTTGTATTAACAGATCCATGAAAGCAAGCGATGATTTTTTCTCCGTTTCACATGCGAATACAATTTTTTATGTAGACTATTCATATAATGCAAAAACGGGTCAACATGCCTCTGATTTTCAAATATAAGAAAAATATCATCCACATTCCGTTTGTTATAAACAGTGGGTTTCATACCTTGGAAAGATGCAATTTTCTTTTCTAAGCTTGCTAAAAAAATTGAACCCCATCGTTGGTGCCAAAGGAGAACCCATAGCAACTCCATCTATTTGTTGATACC
>CAUHTR010007925.1:56279-86780 GCA_959609185.1 Schmidtea polychroa
AATTGAAGCCATCGTTGGTGCCAAAGGAGAACCCGTAGCAACTCCATCTATTTGTTGATACCATTCATTATTGAAAATGATATTGATTTGGAATGTTTGGAAAATAGATTTACTTATAAAATTAAATATTTCTAAATTCTTTATATTAATAATCAAAGAAAGAAGGCAAAGTTTTTATAATAGAAAATCACCAACAAAGTATATTGAAATATAATACTGCTATATATTTCGATCGTTTAACAGTCTTCTTCAGGCTAGGAATCGTATTAATAACAACCATGATCCAAGGTTTCTAATCTTTTCATAATTATAATTATTATTGTTGTTATTATTATTATTATTATTATTATTATTATTATTATTATTATTATTATTATTATTATTATTATTATTATTATTATTATTATTATTATTATTATTATTATTATTATTATTATTATTATTATTATTATTATTATTATTATTTCGGTTTATATCTTTGGCTACAACGAATTCTACTTTTTTAATATCAGAAATTTTATCAACTTTTACATTTAATAAAGTTTTACCGCAAATTTCAATCGGGGTGTCACTCGCGCATCTTAATTTTAAATTACTTGTAGTCATATTCAAATTTCCAAGTTTTTTAAAAATATTAAATCAATCACACTTATTTTACCTCCAGTATCTAATAGGCATACTAATTTTACATTATTAATCATCACGGTAACACTGGCCTTCACTGCGTTTTATCGTATACTATTATATCAGTCCGTTTTTCACGATTAAAAACATTTATTTCATTAGAAATTAGGAATGGGTCTTTAAAAAGTTCATCCATACAAAATTTATTAATGTATATATTAATATAATTTCTATAATCAAAAACACCATCACAACAGTTATCATTCAAACTATCACAATCATTCAAAATCATACAACCCTTAATCATATCATTAATTACCTTTAATTTATTGCTTCGATCACCTCGTGTGGTGGAGCATTCCCATTTGGGTACCCAAAATCAGCCTCTGGATCCTCGTCACCGAATGCAGCCACTGATTTATGGAATTTTTGACGTCTACCTGGAAATAACTCATGGCACTAATGTTTGAAATGTCCAGATCTTTTACAATGGGCACATTGAATATTGGGGCATTCAGATCTTCTATGACCTTCTTCGTGGCATGCCCAATATCGCAAAATTTGATTTGCTCGGACATTATCTCGTGAATGAAATTCCCTGGTATTATAAGGCATACTTCTATTCATAAGTTTCCATCCATTTGAAATAGCATATCGATGTTCTCTGGTAAGTTCGCCTTTGAATCTTGGATTAGGTTGATGTTCTCTTGTATATTCATCTTCGAATCTGGGATTAGCTTCTCGTTCTCGAATTGATCTGTTGTCATAACTATATCTTGGTAAGCTCTTCTTAACAGCATCAGCATAGCGTTGTGTTTTATTCATTGAAGCTACATCAGCATGAAATACATTAATTTCTTTTGAAACTTGATCGTGTTTCTTTGATCTTTCTTTCATTTCATTAATGATTTTAAATCTTGCATTTTGAGATCTTTTTTAACTTCTTTATCTTCAAGCGAATTGAATAGCAAAAATTTCTTTAGTTCTTCTTCATCAAGTTTATGCTTCAAAATATTTTTTGCAAGTTTCTCAATTTTTGAGCAAAATTCTTCGGCAGCCTCATTTCCTTGACGATAATTTAGCGCTTCGTTGAGATCATCGATAAGACTTCTGTTCTTAGCCAAAGCGTTTCTTAATCTTTCTGTATAATGCAGAGTTTCATTAGTCAACTCATATTTCTTCGTTGAATCGATTGATAGAAAAGCTTTGACGAATTTCCTTCTGTATTCATCGACAATATTTGTCATCTCGATGAATCGTTCCGTTTCTAAGATGAAATCTTCCACGTCTGAATCCATGTCATAGGTTTCTGGTGGTTTGATAAAATTTGCAATCGTGGTTGCCATATTAGCCACAGAGCTACGGGTATTAATAGAATCCATAACTAAAACTATATTAACACGTTTATTATTAAAACACAAATATTATAACGTTAATTTGTTTGAGGAGTTTCAAGAAAATAATAATTAATGTATAAGTATACAATCAGCATACAATCAAACATGCACAACCTCATACCATTATTTTAATACAAATTACAAAACGCCTCACAATGATTATTATTATTAATATTATTATTATTATTATTATTATTATTATTAATATTATTATTATTATTATTATTATTATTATTATTATTATTATTATTATTATTATTATTATTATTATTATTATTATTATTATTATTATTATTATTATTATTATTATTATTATTATTATTATTATTATTATTATTATTATTATTATTATTATTATTATTATTATTATTATTATTATTATTATTATTATTATTGATTTTCCTTTGGAACCATTATAATATTAATTTCTTTCAACAAAATACTGGAAAATTTCTTAAATAGAATTGGACAACAACTAGTTCTTCACGAATGTATTATACTCACTGGAATGCGCTTGGATCTTATGAAAATTCTTATATTTACTTATACGAAGATCCAAAGTACAAAACAGAAGGATGTTATGTTTTGAGATCCAATCGTGGAGTAACTGAAGATAATGGAATGGCTAGATCACATTGTAACGTACGAATTCAATCGATTTGCAAAAAAGCCTTAATTTCTAAAAATCATGAATTTTCTGAGAAACCTCAAAACTGTGCCATTTCGATAAATGGTACTCAATATAATCTTAATGTAACACGATCTGTCGACAATGAACCATGTGTAAGGTAATGTTTTTATCTATTTATTTATTAAATTATCTTAAATCTCACATTATTTTTTAGGTGGGATTTAGTAATGCTAAAAATCCTTATATTTATCATTTAAATACACAACTGATATCATCAATGCCTTTTAATAAAGACGGCTATATTTCTTATTCTCTCGATAGATGTTCCGAATTTAGAAATGAAAGTATAATCCACGGTTACAGCTGCTATATTTTTAAAGATAAACAATATATTTTAAAAGTAATATATATTTATTCTAGGCACAATAAATACAAATACCATATAAATAACATTTTTTCTATTATTTTGCGAAATTATTAATTTTTAGAATAAAATCAGAAACGAAAAAGATAAATAGAAAATAAATAGAAATATTAAAAAAAAATTTTAAACAAATTAAATTTTATTTTATTTGTAATTATTTGAATTATTGATAAAATCTGTTATCATGCGTCTCAAAGCGGAACAAGGTAAGGAATTCGGTCTTCAAATATCTATAATAATTAATAATTTTTACAAACAGATTCTTATATTAATAATATTTATGGAGATCATTTTAGGGATCGCATTATTGGTGATATTAACAAAAATAATTATTAAATGAGTAAAATGATCGGTGAAAATGATGATAAATGAATTTGGTGTTGTTATGGAACTCGGTGAAATAATATTGGAAGAAAGAAATTGAAAAATGAGAAGGGAACAGAAGAAAATCAATAAAAACAGACAATTGAATAAAAGAAGGTCATTCTTAATTAGCAAGTAGAAGCTGAAAAAAGTAAAACTAAAAGCAAAAACAACGTTAAAATTATCTTGTTATATTGATGGATTATTTAAGATAAAGAAAAGAAAGGACATGGAGAATCCGAGAGATGGGATCGTCAATATATTAGAGATTACGGAGTGTCCAATGAAACAGGTGAAAAAAGGAATGCATTATCAATGATTGTAATTAGATGGCAAGTTATAACAACTGGACAAAAACTTGGAGAGACCAGAGAAATTTGGTAGGAGCTTTAAAAATAAATTATTGAGAATGAGGAAAACAGTTGGACGAGAGACGAGAAGAAAACTTGCGTATTTAATTAGTAAATCAAAAGTAGTTGAGGAATTCAAATCAAGTCAAAATGCAATCAGATCAATTTTGCGAATAAATGCTTTAAAACGCGACCGGCGGCTCTGGTTGTTTTTTGTCTAATAAATATGGTGTTGAGTACCAAGAGGAGTGTAACACAGGACAACTTATATGTCTTAAAAGTATTCGCGATTTATCAGCTTCAAAATGAACAGCTAGTTTTAGGCAAAACCAATATTTGAATTTATTAATAAAAAATAATTTAATATTGAAACTATATGTTTAATCATCCTTTGAAGCTTGGTCCTTATTATAATCATCCACGTTTCTCGACGGAGCAACTCGTACACTTCATCGGCCACCTCATAATCTGACACACAAATGGAACCTGTATCATTAGCTGTGGTGATTTTCTTGACTTGAAATTTCTCAAAATCTGCCTTATTTGCTGGTGGAGGACCACTTTGTTCAAATTGATTCATAATACTCGTTACACAATTGTCGAAACTTTGATCTGAAAATATGTAATCTGACGAATCGGATCTAAAATCCAGCGGCAGCAATCCACCAAATAAACTTGACACTATTTCTGTTATCAAGAACCATCAGTTTCGTTTGCAGTACTTCCACTAGGAATATGACGAATAATATGAAAAACATTCATCATCATCACTTTCCATTGAGTTATCAGATTCAATTCTTTCAATAAATCCATCATTGCACGTCACACATTTACCATCCTGAGATATGTGAACGTCCCTGTGCATTTAAGATAATAGTAATCATCTGTATTAATCATATCCATTAAAGCAATGTACAAAAATTTATTCTCAAAACAAATATTTTCCAGAATATCAATTTTCAAAAACAACACTGATCCTTTTTAAAAAAAACCCGTTCAAAATCCAAGATTTTTAAACCAAAATTCCAAATCGATCAAAATAAAAAAATAATATTCACAATTGTCCGCGTCTGTGTGCGCACACAAAAAACTCCAAAAACCAGTACAAAGCGCACACAGACGCGAGAACCGACAATTAACCACTATATGTATATCTAGGCAAATATAAAATTTCATATTTATTTTCGTATTTATTACCTTAATTTCTAGCGTATAACCTGCACCTTATAAATTTCAATAATTTCCATAAAAGGTAAAATTCCTTAAAAAAGATAAAATTCCTTACTGAAAATAGAGTCAATATAATTTCTACCTATTAATGTAATTTTATATGCTGTCATACAAATACTATATATTAATACATGCGTGTAGTATACATACAATAAACTTTGATGAATGAAGAAATTATGGGCCAATGGCTTGAAAAGGTTTGACGTAGAAGAAAAGGTTCATTTTTTAGGCCAAAATCTTTCTTAATTTATGATTCTCATCGCTCACATTTCACTCCTGACATAAAACAGATGGTACACACATTCACTAAAACAAACATATATTTACAATTGGGTTCTTGAAAGTTGTAATGAAGTCACTCCTAAATGTGTAAAAAATGTCTTCAAGAGAACAAATCTTCATGATTATAGTGATAACAATGTTAGTCAAACAAATGAAGATAATAGTGATAATGATTCTGACTATACAGATTCCGACAATTAGTTCCAATTCTTGAGCAATACATTGATATTATAGAAGCATTTAATATTGAGTCTGACGAAGAGTTTATTGTTTTTGAATAAAATTTAATTACATTATGTGATATGCAATATTTAAAAATGTAACAAACTTTTGTAACTTTTTATAAAACTTAAACAAATATTTAATAAAAAATCATGTATTACCCGCACCCATCGGTAACTGAATTTCTCTATATTATAACTTGTATGTATTAGAAGCTGCTAACACATCTTCTAAATTATTTTCAAAACCATTTATTAAAATTTCGATATTTAAAATATATTTATTTAAAAATGATTTACTAATAAAAAGATTGTTTAATTTTTATTTTAAAAGTTATTTTAATCGTCTATTATTTATCATTTAAAATTATCTTAATAAATCATTGAAATATTTAATACTCAGCTGAAAACACTTCACCGTATGCATGTTTGAATGTTTGAATTAATTAACCCACTTTCGTGATCGAATTCAGCTGGAATTTGGTAGATAGTTTCGTCGTTGAGAATAATGCATTCTTTCAAAATTTCAGATCGATCGAATATTAATTTTATTAATATTTTAAAAATATTAATAAAATGTTATTTTCAAAGTAATATCTTAACTAGTTGATTTTGAGTAATATTAAATATTTCATAGTATCGAGCACAGGTATTGAAATTATAATTTTAAGATATTGTAATATAGAGTGAGATATAGAGAGAGTTTTAAAAACTATGTTTTCACAGTTGTTTTTTATTATATAAATAATTACCCAAAAAACCAGATGAATTTTATACTTTGATATATATATATATATATATATATATATATATATATATATATATTTAAAAACTGTTTATTTAGGATTGTTTATTCAAACCATGCCAATCGCATGATAAATCAAGTACAAAAGCTTCCACTGGTCATCCTTTTATGATTGTGTTATCATTGATCTTAATTATTTTTGGATTGTGTTTCATAATTTATGTTTACAGAAAGAATCTATTATCTTTATATAGAGTCCGAGTATTTATGGCAAGTGTTTTGGGTCGATACCAACCAGATTGGTTGAGAGAGTCTCATAGTCGATCACAGATGGGAACACCCGGCAGCACAGGATTTGTAAATCCAATTTATACACCGCTTGAATCTCGATATTGAATTCGGATCGTGTTAATTTTTAATGTTTTTATATAAAAATAAACTTCTGCAATTTTATCACTTTACGTTATAATCTTATTTTCTATCAATATTTTCTCACTCCCTTCTTGGACTTGTGTTTTAGTCCTTTGCGTTATCATTATTAATGAATTCCATGTCATATTTGTTTTTATCTATATTATTTTTGAAATCGAATAAATGTTCTTGTGACGTTCCGAAAATTTGTGATGTGGAATTCTGGTAAATAAATGTTTTTAATGTTTTCTAAGTTTCTCTTTTCTTATTATAGTTTGTTATAGTTATAAAAGTTCAAACTTATTAATTAATAGATTTCTACTTCAGATTCTCAAATCATTCTAAACAGGGATTGCATATTCGAAATTCGAGAATTCTGGAATTCGTTTTCATAAATAGTTTCGAATTTCGAAAATTTCCCACCGAATTCCGAATTTATTTTTTCATGCTATCTCCAACTTGTAAATTGTGTTTTCGTTCTGTACATATTAATATTCTACATTTTATAAGAAGACATAAAGAAGACAATGAAATTACAGTTATTCTACATAATACAAGTAAGCATAGAGTAAACATTTCTAAATTGCAGCTAAACATTTAAACGGTTTCATTTTTTCATATCATATCCATATGTAATAATAATAAATGTAAATTACATTTATTACATTATGTAATGTAGCATAAAATTTCACACAACATTTTATATTTCGTATAACTTCGTGTTCGTGTCTTATATTTACGATTTGCAATAGTGTTGAAATTTGTTTAATCGAGTATAGTGTATATTGAAATATTTGGACTTTGTTTTCTGTACAATCATCAATATTTTTTAAATAGGTAAGTAAATAATAGCAGTTTTAATTTAATAAATAAATTATTTTTATTGGAATATCCCAAAATATCATCAAAAGAAATTTATTCGGAATACACAAAGCAATATAAAAATCAAAATTCTGTTTGGATTCATTTTTGAGAGGATCAAAAAAACTAACAGCAAAATGTAAAATATGTAATGAAATAATAAAAACTTCTGGTTCAACGACAACACCGCAGCACACGCATTTACACAATATTAATGTATTAAAACGTGATTTCATGTAAGATAAAGTTACAGAAAGCAGCTCATCAAAAATGATGATTACAAATTATTTAGTCAACAAAAAAGATGAACAACTTTCTGCAATTGCATCACGAATGTGTGCCTTGGATAATATGCCATTCAAAGTTTTTTGTACGTCTATCGATTTGAGAAATTCATTTTTGGCTAGAGGCGCTCGAGATTATGTACTACCAAAATCACCTAACTCAATTCGCAAAATGGTTTTAGAATACGCACAAGAAATGCGTGTTAAAATAATGCAGGATTTAATTAATTTCAAAGAAGATGGAACACGATTTTGCTTAACTATAGATGAATGGACATCATCAAGAAACCGATGTTATTTAAATGTGAATGACCATGGCAAGAAACAGTTTTGGAATTTAGGTTTAGTTCGTGTTGAAGGACGTTTCCCTCCAGAGACAAGGCCCTGAAAACCACATTGCAAGACAACAATCTAAATATCGATAAAGATATTACGTCCATAACAACTGATGGGGCAGCTGTGATGCAAAAAGTTGGGCGGCTTTTACCATGTAATCAGCAGTTGTGCTTTGCACACGCGATACATTTAGCTGTAGTTAATGTTCTGCAAAATAATTCGAATACAACTGATGAATTGCTGGCTCACACAGATACAGAAAATGTTAGTGTAGAAGAACAAGGAAGTGACTTCGAGAAATCGGAGGATGAGGAATACATTTATAATGAAAGTGTTGGCTTGATTGAACAAATTTATATCGAAGCTGAGCATGTTGAGACTAAAGAATTTGGATTTGGTTTTCTCATCAACTGATGGGGCAGCTGTGATGCAAATAGTTGGGCGGCTTTTACCATGTAATATATGATCAAAAAAGTTCGTTCGATTGTAAAGAAATTTCGTTTTGTGAGAACATCGAATGATATCCTTCAAGTATACGTGAAACAAGAATTTGGAAAAGAGTTGAAACTTATTATGGACACTAAAACTAGATGGAATAGCTTAGTCAAAATGCTTGAAAGATTTAACCAAGTAAAAAGCTGTGTTAGAAAGGCATTGATTGACATTGCGTCTGATATCGTTAAAAAATTTTCTCAATTAACAACATGATCTCTGCACTTCTCCAAGTGAAGCTTACTGTTGACGCCCTTTGTCGAGAAGATGCAAATCTGTTTTCTGCTGATGCGGCATTGTCTTTTATGCTTGAGAATTTTGGATCTGATAAACTTTCACTAAAATTGAAGAACGAATTAGAAAACCGAATAACCCAAAGGCGAACAAATGTGTCTGGAACTCTTCAGTATTTACACAATATCAGAAAAAGTGAGATCAACGAATCCTTCACTAGACCATTGAAAAATACAATAGCCAAAATTATTGAAAGCTTTGCACAAAGATTGATATTTAACACTAACATGGAAACTTCCTCATGCGAGCAGTCAGAAGTTGAAGATGTGGAAGAAGTGATGTCGGAAGAACAAACCAATCCCCAGTCGTTAATGCAAAAGTTTCAGAACAAAATTCAATTGAATTTATCGTCTAACATACCTTCCAACTACAACAGATATAGCAACAACCTGAAAGGAAGAAAATATATAGTTGATGTAGCTGGCCAAAAACCGTGAACGCACCAGTCCTAAGCATGCAGAGAATCGGGCCATAGGAGACACGAATGACCAAATGTACAATGTACACACTGCCATAAACAAGGACATTTCAAGCATCAATGGTTTGTGATGAATAACTACAGAGCAGGAGGACAGGTTGTCGGTTGGGAAGGATACTATGTGTATGACAACTACGAGGACCAGATACCAACCCAAAATGTCAAAGCTTTTGTGATGGAGTAGAGTACAAAAGCACTGGATTAAAAGTATGTAAAATTCTTAACAGGAACTGTTTGTATATGCGAATTACTGTGATTGTATGTTTGATTTTTTTGATTTTATAGTAAATATTTAAATAATGATTTTCTTAATAATAATATTTATGAATTAAATAAAAATAGTATATCTGAATATAACTCTAAAAATAACGAATGTATAAGTTTACTAAATGAAATTAACAGCCACTATGATGCAAGTGTAGGTAGTAGAGAAGAGAGGTTACTAATAATTGATTCAAATATGTGTTCAATGAATGACATGATTTCAATTATCAGATATGACGCTATGGGAGGCAGACCGAGCGTTGATGTTACTATGAATGATAGAAGTTTAAGATGTCTGCTTGACACAGGAGCTAAAATCAGCGTCACAGATTGCAACCTAATCGAGAATTGATACACGAATAATGTAGAAAAGAATAACATGAAAGTAAAATGTGCAAATGACAGTCCCCTTAATATTGTAGGAACTATTATGATAATCATTAAAATTTAGGGAATAAAAGGAAGTAAATATATATATATATATATATATATATAAAGAGTATATGCGAACAATACACCCAATTCCGAAATTTAATAACCTCTATAATTCACGTTGGTGTGCACACCAGTTAAGGTGAGTCACCATTTACGTGAAAATGAAGTTATTAAATTTCATTTATTCAATTTATTAAAAATGGTTTTCAGGTAATTTTTTTAATTTCAAGTATATTTTAAAATTTGAATTTTGATTTTATATAATTCTGAGATCATTATTCAAGTTCTTAAATATTACTGTTAGTCATCATTTATAATTTATCATTTATAAATATATTAATAATTAAATTTCAGGTGTTTTTTAGGAAATTTATGATATTTTATGCATTAATATGGAATTATTTCGCTAAAATGTAAGTTAGATATTTTTATATTTATAAATAAATAAAGTAATCACAAACACATTTATTTTTTTAAGACATTTAGGAAAAAATCGGCGTACATGAATGAAATAGTTTTTTAAATTTTTATAATCTTCTTTCTGCAGCTCATTTTCGATGGCTTTTTTCTTTCTGTAAATCAAAAGATCTCGAAGGACCTTCAATATTTGAAATGCTGCCTTCACACATACTATAAAATATTTTAATATTTTGTAATTTAATGAATAAAACTTACATTGTAATTTCTTTTTCCCTAAAGCTCAAGGTAGAGCTGTCGGAATCTAAATTAAAAGTATTTTCTTGCATTTTTTAATAATTTTAAAATAATTATATTTTAACAATATGTTAACAATATGTTAACAGTTATTTATTTCGGAACAAAAACCTATATAAGAATTTTGCATGCATTTTTCATTATGTGTTTTGTGTTGGTTTGTTCAGTTATTTTTCTCTCACCTTCACAAAACCTATAATAAAGTTACTAAATTTCGGAACAATAAATTTCTACACACAGGTAAGTTTGTGTGCTCCTATAATATATATTTATTGATTTTTTTTTAGATTATAGAAGTTATTAAATTTCGGAATTAGGTGTATATAACCGATGAATAAGGCGACGAAATAATATTAGACGACACCTCTGGTTAGAATTTATTTTTCGTGTTATATGATGAATAATATTTTATTTTTATTTATTAAATCTGAATTTTCTTTGGTTATTTTTTGCATGAAATCGGAAATGTTTTATTTATTTCATTAATTTAAGTCTAGTTATCTTTTGTTGGAGCTTTTACTATTATGTTATTATAATTATAATTAGTAAATGATAATTACCATATATACTCTCATATAATCCGACCCCCCAAATTAGGTTTTGATTTATTCGGTATTAATTAACATTTAATATAAATTAATTATTGAACCATAATTATTTTAATTAAAAGTAGGTTCGCGTATAACCGACCCATCAATTTGGGAAAAAAAATTAATCCAAAATTACTCGTCCTATACGCGAGTATATACGGTAGTAAAAATTTTAAATAAAAACTAAAATGTTAGGTTAGAAAAATTCCACAGAATGAAATAGAAAAGAATCACTGCAGTAATTATTAAGAAAATAAAATCCAACATTTTTTTATATATAATTAATGAACTGCTCATAATTCAAACATTATTTGAAATCATTTTCTAAGCTTATTTTAAATTTGAAACTTAAACAACTATGCCAACTTATCTGTCAAATGTAATAGTTGACGATGAAGAATATGAAGAAGACGAAGACGAAGATAAAGAGCTCGAAGAAAGACGACAAATAATGTTTAATAAAATTGATGATTTCATTGACGAAAAATTAAATAGAAATTATGTAAAATTCAGCTCCGAGTCTGCTAATCAAAGCAACCAAATCATTGCCAACACCCCCCGACAGATAAATCTCAGTTCGAGCTCTAAATTTCAGAAGTTTAACATGTCTCTTTATTCTACCACTCAACCAAATAAAAGTCTACAATGCCGTGAAAACACATTTAAATCCTACGAAAAAATTATGAAAAAAGTGAAAAGAAAATATAATGCCGGTTATTATAGCGATGTGGTAACTAGAATGAAAAATATTCATAAGCGACTTAACAAGCATCACAGTAGTCAACAAACATATGAAGATGCAGACAGCAGCTCAGAATCTGAAGATGAAGAAGCAAAGCATCTTGATTTTTTAGAGTCGATTATTTATCAGAAATCCGATGTTCAAATAAGCCCTCTTTATTGGCAACTTACTAAGGTTTTGCGTTATATAAGAATTGGAAACGTCCATGCAACGTTATTGTGTTTGTGTTATATGAATAATAATAAACTAAAATCTCCTGAATGTATGAGAGCAATGGAAGATAGCGATGGAATTGCCTTATTGTTAAATCTCCTCAGCGCTAATGACATGAGATGTCGAATAGGTTCTTTGAAAATTCTTCGAGAGTTGGCCAGCATTATATTCTACTGTAGAAATGTCACATTTCTTGGTGGCATACAACCTCTCATTGATAATCTGAAGCATCATAATTTTGATCTTCAGTGTTTAGCTGCAGAAACTTTGGCGAAATTAGCTGTGTTTAAACGTGCTCGGTCTAATATTCGAAGATTTGATGGAATTAGTCATTTAGTATACTTATTAGATGTAGATGATTCTGTTGCCGAAAAGAAAATTCCAGGTTCTTCAACAATTAGACCTAGTGTTATTCAAAGAGACACGATGCAATTTTCTGTCACACAAAATGCTGCAACGGCTTTATGGAAGGTTAGCAAATCCAAAAGAAACAGGGTTTGCATGAGAAGAGCTGGAGTTATTCCGTTGTTAGCTAAACTTTTGAGGAAAGACAACCAAAATATTTTAATTCCAGTAATTGGTACTCTCCAACAATGTGCTTCTGAATTGTATTATCGAATTTCTATAAGAACAGAAGGAATGATGCCAATTTTAATAAAACATCTTAGTAGTCAAAATCTCTGGTTAAGAACTCAAAGTGCTTTAACCATTTTCAAATGCGCTGTGGACGCTGAGACAAGGACTTTGGTAAGGAATTTAGGTGGAATTGATGTTTTAATAATGCATGTTGATCCAGAAGGTGATCAAAAGTTACTTTATGCCATCACTGGAGCTATTTGGAAGTGTTGCCTCTGTCCAATAAACGCGATAGAAGTTAATAAAAAAAATGGGACAAATGTTTTATTAAAGATTCTTGACGATTTGCCAAAATCCTTTCAAATTTATTTAAGACCCCAAATATCAGCCTCTCATAAACTGAACCGATTAGAAAAGGCAGAAAAAGTTATGATAAACGTAACCGGTGCTTTGTATGAGATTTCTAAGCTCGAAGAAGGCAGAAAATTGATTAAACTTCACGACTCCACAAAAAAATTGATATCTCTATTACAAATGGATGATGAAAATTTATTATTCAATACGATTGGAGTATTGAAGGAGTGCGCCAAAAACCCTGACTGCATGGAGGAGATTAACAGATTAGATGGAGTTCCAATTTTATTTGCTATTACAAAGCATAGTGCAACATTTGTAGTAGCAGCTGCTTTAGAAGCATTGAAATCATGCTTTGCTAATACAGAAAATTCCTCAAGTCTAATTAAATCTCTTGTTGGAAGTTTAGAACTTACTGTGAATCAGCTCGAATCAGTAAATGAAGATGTTTTAGCAGCCACTTGTTCATTGATAGCTGAAATTGGAAAAGACAGTGACAATGTGGCCATTCTATCTGACTTTGGAGTTGTGAGACTTTTATCGCGATTGGTAAAGACAGATAATGACAAACTCAGACGAACATTATCAGAGGCGATAGCCGTTTGTTCGGAGTATAAAGACAATAGAGAACAATTTGGTAGAGCTAATGTAATAACACCTATAGTAAACTTTCTACGTTCAAGTGATATTTATGTTCATGTGTCAGCTGCAAGAGCATTATTTAAGTTAAGTCAGGATCCGAATAATAGTAATGAAATGAATCAAGCTGGAGTATCCCATCTTCTGATTAATATGATTGGGTCGGAAAATAAAGACTTACAGATTGCTGCTGCTGGAGCCATTGGGAATCTTCGTAAGATTGGTATTGAACATGAAAAACAATGTATGATGAAAAAGATGGAAAAAATTCACAAGAAGAATGCAAAAAGTTGAAATTATCAACTATTAATCAAATTTTGATTGATGTGATTTATTTTATACGTAAATAATTTGTAAAGTTGATTAATAACAATGTATACAATTGGAACACTTCTAAATTCATAATTGCTAGTTTAGACACATCTGTTAGGGCTGCGCAATAATCAACGTTGGAACTGTGTTGGTGGGTGATTACTCGTGAAAAGCGAACTTTGTGCACTATAATCGTCGAACATTCGAACGGCTTCGCGGACCACCGTTAGAAGGTAATTGCCTGTCTTTATTTTGGTGCCTATGTTAATCAATACTTATGGTGGGTTGAAGGTAATCCACATTTTACTCGTTCGTGTTGTTTCCGATGCAACCCAAGATACAATAACTTGCTAAACTATCCGACACCCACTGAGTGATCAACGTTGGTAATGTATCGTACAGGGGAATGCTCGCAAGAAGTGAGTGTACCTCTGTACACCATAATCATCGAGCATTCGAATTGGTTCGCGGGCTGCAGATAAAAGGCTTGTGTCTGACTTTAGTTAGATCCCCATGCTCTATGCTCCATTGACGAGGAGCTTGGGAGATCTACTCCCTATGGCGTATCCCTCATGCTATGGTGTGAGACGGTATTAACTCGTTGGTAATCTTTCACAAATGCACTCAAATTGAAAACTCGAACACACAATTCACAAGTTTATTACTATATCCAAACACTGCTAAAGTTACTGTCAGTCATGTGAGTCCAAGCAGAGTGCCTTGAGATTCGAGGTTCCTTAAAAGTAAAGTTAAAATTGACTTTTGAAATTTTTGGCAAGGATCTGCCATTATTTTATTCATATTGTTGGACTAGAACCGACGAAATGTGTCAGTACACAACACGCATACCCAACATTAAGTTTACTCAAATAAAAATATATAAAAACACCAAGTAAACAATGATAATAGAGAGGTAATTCACCCAAAAATAAAACATCTGAATTAAAAATAAAATAAAACACGAGCAAGAAGTATTACACGAAAACTTACTCAAATATAACCGAAAGACATAAAACAACAAAAAAATATTCAAATAAAGGCGATTAGTAAAAATTTAAAAAAAATTAAAGAAAATCTCCATAAAATCTTACGTAAAGAGAATTATATCAAAATTTTGAATAAAAATCCAGAACCATTCATAAAAATGGCGAAATCCATCATGACCGCCAAACGACCCAATAGAATTTATAAAAAATAAATATTTTAGTTTAAAATATAAAAATTTTAGAAAAGAAATCATAAAAAACAATTTAAAAATAAGAAATAGATTAAATTTAGCATGGAATGTTCTAGAAATGCCGAAATCCATCATGGAGGCAAATTTAATAAAAAATAATTCAAAAATAAAAACAAAAATTTTTACTGAAAAATCGCCTACAAAATCGATAAAAATTAAAAATCGAATGTTCCAGAATTAAAATAATTCGAATTTGTTTTACTGCATCAATACATGCATGAATACTTACACACCAAACAGAGGCTATATAAACTAACACATTTTCGTCACTTCAATCCTTACTTTTATGCCAAATTTTTGATTTTGATTTTTCTGAGATTGTAAGTAAGGACGATTTCATTGTGAATTATTTCTATTTAACTATAGAGGTGTAAGTTTGAGCGAGATCGTCGGTTATCAATGATTTTGAAGCGAGATCCAGCCAACCCTGCACCTATGCACTTTATCATTGATGGGTACACAGCCCACAATGATTGCAGGCCACTGCCTGGCACGCACTTATCGATATTATTGGTTTCTTTTTGTTCGGTCATTCGGAGGTCGCACCACTTCATGGTTCTGCCATGGACTTAAGTCGATAAACTCCCTCCGTTTGACTATATTTAAATATTATCCGTCAGCAGTGCATTGTTGACTACACACAACAGTAGGGCTTGCCGTAGCGGACACAGTGTGACCGTGTAAACAAGCAATCTTTCCGGCTTTTAATGCATAAATAAATGACATAATTAAAATCTACATTAAAAATCATCATAGTACAACACACTAAGATGAATAATCAGAGTAGATCTCAGACCCAAATTAATCACAATTCTACAATTCACAATTAATGTAAAAGGTCAAATATCATCAAGAACCAACTCTACCTATACGTTTGTCGAGCCTAGATTTATAAATGTCCTAAACAAATTTTCTAGTAATAGTGTAAAGTAAAGATTTTTTAAAATGATTGAATTAACAGTGACAGTATCCATAAAGGTGTTTGACATGCGTATCGGCAAGACTTGGATTATAAATTGAATAGACTCTAAACTAACTATAAAAAATAAAAATCGTAAACCCATAAAAGTATAAATTATGGAATTAGGTTAATTGCAAAGGTTAATTTCGTATACCGAAAATATATCATAAATTGCAAACTTAGATTATCCATAAAAACATGAATTATAAGTCGATAATGAATTATAAAGTATCCTAAAATTATATTATTCCTAAAATATTATTCATCAAAGTATAAATTATAAAAGTATAAATTATAAAATAGAAACTTCGATTATTCATAAAAATATAAATTATAATTAGTTATAAAAGTATAAATTATATATTTAATTTCTTCAAAATATAAATTATAAACTTATATAGACTATAAAATTATAACTCTAAGTAAAAATTATAATCTTAATTTCACAAAAATATAAATTATAATTAGTTATAAAAGTATAATGTATAAATTTAACTTCATAAAAATATAAATGATAAAATTATATTAGCTTTAAAAATAAAAACTATAAATTTAATTTCATAAAATCATAAATTATAAGCTTATATTAGCTATCAAGGTATAAATTATAAAATTATATTAGCTGTAAGAGTATAAATTATAATCTTAATCTGGTCATAAAAGTATAAAATATAAACTACGTTAACAATAAAAATATAATCTATAACCTCAAAATAAGTTGTAAATATTTTATAAACGACCCCCCCCCCATCAAGTTACGTAATCGTCGATACAAATGTTCAGATTCATATCTAACTTATATATGTATATTTGAAACTTATATAAGTATAACTTACATTTTTTCATAAGTAACCCCCTCAAACTATACATTAGTCGAGAACAATATATATATATATATATATATATATATATATATATATATATATATATATATATATATATATATATATATATATATATATATATATAGTAATAAATTAACTTATATATGTACCGTTTTCAAATTTAATAACCCCTCAGATCACATAACCATTAACTATTATCTAAATGCATTAATTTAGACTATTTTACATGTATATTCAACTTACATTACCTTTACAATATAAATTCAGAAATTATTTCATAAATAACCCTCTTAATTCATATAACCATTAACCACTACCTAAAAGCCTTAATTTAGACTATTATAGACTATTATATATATATATATATATATACTTAACTTAGATTACCGGTAAAATTATAATTGAAAATTTTTCATAAATGAACCCCTCAAATCATTTAGTCATTAATTATTACCCAAAAGTACTAATTTAGCTTATTTTCAGATATATTTAATTTAGAGCACCGGTAAAATTATAGTTGAAAATTTTTTATCACAGACCCACCCCCCATAAACCATATAGTCATCAACTATCACCTAAATATACAAAATATAATTATCTTAATATACATTTAAATTAGATTATATTTAAAAATATAAATTGTAAATTTTCATAAATGACCCCCCAGATCATATAGTCATTAATGATTACCCACAAGTACTAATTTAATTTGTTTTCATATATATTCAACTTATATTACCTTTAAAAATATAACTTGTATTTTTTTTAACTGACCCCCTTCAAATCATGTAGTCATTAACTATTACTTAGGTATACTGAATTATATCATATTCACATTTAGAGTTAAATTATATTTCATTTAAAAATATAATTTCATAATTTTTCGTAAATGACACCCTCACATGTGGTAATCTTATAAAAATATAAATTTACATTTATTATTATCATTATTAATATTATTATTATTATTAGTTTTATTACCATTAGCATTATCACTCTTATTATTATTATTACTATTATCATTATTAGTATAAAGTGATGATTTCTTGGTAGCAGCATTTATTATTTAAAACAATAAAATGATAATTTAAGTCTTTTGCTGCAAATAATGTATTTAATGAAAAGATTTTCGACTATAAAGTAGTCCTTGTCAATCTCCTGGAATTTACCAATGTTCTTCCCAAAAATACCTTTCAATCTTTCTTTTATTTCCTTTCTCCTTTCCTTTTTCCTTGTAAATATAATTAGCTTCTAGAAGCCTAATAAAATATTTGAAAATATTCTAAATAAAGCCTCCAATAACCACTTATATATGCTATTTAAATATTTCAATAAATGTGTCAATTTTGATTTTCAAATCTTATTTTTTAAAATTTTCTATATTATTCTAATTATTACTTTTTAATTTATTCTATTTTTTTAATTTCTTTATATATTGTCAGTTATTCTCAAGGTCAATGACAACATATCAAATTCATGATTTCGTTGATTTCTTCTTTAGTGTTGATCTTTGGCTGTCTGTTTATGATGAGAATTGCTTCTTTTAATCTGACATTTTTCTTTTGGATGTTTCCATTAGCTATGATTTCTATTGAAATATTTTTTCTTTCCTCTGTTGGCTGACACTGCCGGAGATGTCTGCCCAACGAGGATGTTCCACCAGGATCTAGATGTTCTTTAACTCTTTGGTGCAATGTACTGAGGGTACTTCCAATGTAGATTTCATTGCATACATTGCACGTGATGCAATAGACGATGTTTTTTCTAAAGCACATATCTTTCGGTGTCTGGCAGTTTTTCATTGTGCAATTGTTTTCTCTATTTATGTTGCCTGCCAGAGCCCTTCTCAATGTCCAAGATTTATGTGCTATCCGAATTGGAAGACCGGTACGTTTAAGTTCTTTCAGGATCTTGAAGTCGAGTATGTCACTGATGAATGGGATAATCAGATAGAAATATTTCTGATTCTTTTGTGTTAATTCCCTAGATATTCTTGGGGTAGAATTCATTCTTTCAATGTCCTCACCTTGGTATCCGTTTCGGTGTAGGATTTTATTGAAATTTGATTGTTCTTTAAAGTTTTCGTTTTTCTCCGTGCATCGATTGGCTATTCTTCGTTTCTCGTTTCTTATGACATGTACTTTCTGTAAGTATGGAAGCGCTGATCTTTGGTGCATAAATATTTCTTTGCGAGCTGGTTTTCTGTAGAACCCGTATGTTGGAGTATTTTCTTCTATTTTGATTCTCAAATCCAATAAATTGAGGGATCCATCTTCTTCCGGATATTCGATTTCGAACTTAATATCTTGATGAGCCGCATTGAATGTATGAAATATTTCCTCCGCTTCTTTTCTGTTTTTGGTCGTGATGAAGATATCATCTACATATCTTGCATAGAAACCGATGGGTTGTATGGTCCTCAGTGTCTGTCGTTCGAGGTTATCCATAAAGATGATTGCTAGCAGTCCTGATATGCTAGAACCCATATGCAGACCTTTAACTTGTTTATAGATATTTTGTTCAAAGGTAAAATAGGTGTTCTCGAGGATAACAGTAAGTATTTTGGTGATATTCTCGATATTCATTTCCTTTATTAAAAAGTTGCTTTCTCTTAATTTCTTTTCTAAACATTGAATAGCCTCTGTTGGTTCGATAGATGTGTATAGTGATACGACATCAAGACTAAATGGGTATTGGAATTCTCTATGACAAGTCATGTTATTATTTAGTCTTGTCATGAGGCAGTCGCTGCTTTGAAGATGGTGTGGTATCGTGTCCAATAAAGGTTTCAAGATCTTTTTTTTTGTCGCAATAATTTTTATTTTATTTTTCAAAATTTAATTTTGTAATTATTTTTTGCTAAATTTGCCTCTATGATGGATTTTGGGCATTTCCCATATCTAACTTAATTTAATTCTTAATTTTGATATTGTTCTTTGTAAATTTTCTTAAACATTTTTATATTTTAATTAAAATATTTATTCTTATAACTTTTATTAGGTCGTTCAGCAGTCATGATGGATTTCGCCATTTTTATGGATTGTTCTGGGTTTAATATTTGAAATTCGCTGTACGTTTCTTTAAATGAGTTTCTTAGGAAATTTTTATTTAATTATTTTCTTTGAATTTTTAAACCGTCATTATTCGAATTTGTTTTTGGTTGTTGGTATGTTTTCTGTTATATCTGAGTAAGATTTTGTGCAATACTTCTTGTTGGGTTTCATTCTATTTTTATTTGGATGTTTAAATTTTCGTGTGTTGTTTTCTTTATTAGTATTGTTTAATTGGTGCTTTATATGTTTTGATTTTAATTAACTTAGTGCTGAGTAGCAGGTTGTGTACCGACACATTTCAATCACAAACTTAGTTTTTTGGGTTTAGAAATTAGTTCTAGCCCAACATATTTATGTGTGTGAATGATTGACTTTTATATTTCGTTCTTTGTACTCGCGGGATGCTTGTACAATGCTGTATATATACAGTTCGGTAGTTACAAGTATTTTTATTTGTAAATCCTCAAAATTCATGGTTTTTATATAAATTAAGATTAATTTCGATAAGGCTGCGAAGGCCGCACATGAAGCTCCGGGAGACCGCAGGTTCCCCACCCCTGATCTATACTAAATAATTTAAAATAAATAAATTATATTAAAAACCAAATAATTATTCTTTCAATAAAAATACAATTCTAACTAGAATAAAATAATAAATTTTCATAAATTATTTTGTCAAAGAACCAAATAATGTAAATTACTTATAATTAAATATATAATTTAATCAATATCATTTATTTAAATTCAAAATTTATTAATTAATTTCTCGTAAATTGCAAATCCCAATCATGGTTAGTTTTAGCTAATTTATAATATTTTTAATTAAACACATTCATTACAGAGAGAAATCATATGTTTACATATTGGGCAAGCTGGTGTTCAAATGGGAAATTCTATTTGGGAACTCCTAAGTACAGAGCATGGCATAGATGAAGCTGGTCAACTAAAAGAGCCTAGTTTTCAAATTGAAAGCGTTGATTCTTTCTTTGCTCTTTCTCATGCTAATAAATATGTTCCAAGAAGCATATTTGTAGATTTAGAAGCAACGGTTATAGGTATGATTTCATTGGTGCATTAGTTCCTTATTTATATTTTTGCGATTTCATTGGTAAGATATAATATGACCTTTTAGTTTCATTTAAAACAAAATATTGATCTATAATTTTAATTTTAGATGAAGTGAGAACTGGAAGTTACAGAAAGTTTTTTCATCCAGATAGACTAGTTTCGGGACCTGAAGACGCAGCAAGTAATTTTGCCAGGGGATTTTTTACCGTTGGCAAACTCTTGTTGGGTGTGATTAGTCATGAGATTAGAAAATTATTAGAAACTGGAACTTGTACAAGTGCAATATTCATTTTCCGATCCCTTGGTGGTGGAACGGGATCAGGATTAACATCAGCTATTTTTGATAGTTTAATCGAATATCCAAAGTTAATCAAAATCGAAATGCCCATTTATCCTTCTCCAACCCTATCAACTGCAATGGTGGAGCCATACAATTGCCTCTTAAGTGAACATTTTTGTATGGAAGATATCGACGTAGGCTTATTAATTGACAATGAGGCTTTATATGATGTTTGCTCTAAATATTTGTCCATTTCGCATGCTTCATACAATACAATAAATCGTCTTATTGGTCAGCTCACTAGTTCCATTACTGCTTCGGTTCGATTTGAGAGTGTAATGAATTGTGATATAACGGTTTTGCAAACTAATCTAGTTCCCTATCCAAGAATTCATTTTCCCTTGGCCAATTTTGCTCCTGTTTTATCAGCAGCAAAGGCTGTTCACGAAGAGTTGACTGTAAATGATATAACAAGAGCAGTTTTTGAAAAGGAAAATCAAATGATGAAAATAGATCATTCTTTTGGTCGATTTATGTCATGCTGTTTACTTTATCGTGGTGACGTAAGCCCATATCATGTTTACATAGCATTAAATGAAATAAAGCGAGATAAAAATATTGAATTCGTTGATTGGTGTCCAACAGGATTTAAGGTTGGAATAAATATTTGTCCTCCTACTTCAATACCAGAAAGTCAGATTTGTCAAACTACAAAAAATGTTACAATGCTCGCCAATACATCTGCAATAGGCCAAGCATGGCAACGGATAACACATAAATTTTATTTGCTTTATTCAAAAAGATCATTTGTTCATTGGTTTATAGGAGAAGGCATGGAAGAATGCGAATTTACTGAGTCTCTTTATAATATAAGTGCATTAGTTAAAGATTACGAAGAAGTAATCGGAGATGACAACAAACCAGAAAGTAATCAACAGAATCAATGTGTTTCTGATAAAGGCAATTCATCCGAGAATCCCAATCAACATAATGAAATGTATATGGAAAATACGAATTTAATAAGCGGTAAAGGTGCAATTGATGAAAATGAAAGTGAATTTGGAAAGTCATGTGTGAAATATCAAGTTTCTGTGTCAGAACCAGAAACGGCTGAGGTTGAAGACGAAACAAATGAAGAAACAAGACAAAACAATTATGAATATAATGGAAATGTTGAAGAAAAGGTAATTGAATCTTTAAATGAGGAGGAAGTAGAAGAGGCCGAAGCAGAAGCAGAAGCAGATGAAGAAGAGGCAGAAGTAGAAGCAGAGGAAGAAGAAAAAGGAGAAGAGGAAGGGGAGGGAGAAGTAGAAGGGGAAGTGGAAGAAGAAGGCGAAGGAGGAGGAGAAGAACAACAAAATGAAGTTGAAAGTTCAGACATTGAGAATGAAAGCGAAGATGAGAATGAAAATTGTAATGTGAAAAATAAAAAGAAGTCATCGAACATTAATAATTGTGCATCAATTTTGGAAAGTTTATTCACTTCTAAAGGTCAACCGTCGACAAACTGGAGAAAAACGACAGAGGATTCCAAATTTCTTATTCGAAAATTTCACAAAAAGCCAATGAAAAAAATATACAAGAAAAGAATCGGAAACATTCAGTTTCATTATTAAAGAGAAAACCTTATTCTTTCATAATATATCTTCTTCTTATAACCCTCCAAAAATCTTCCAGACAATTTTTGAAATATTTCAAACTTCTGAACAAAAGTTTTCTATTGAAAATAATCACGATTTTCACTCTGTTTTGTCTCGATAAATAGATCAACTTTACATTTCTATTATTCAGCAGGCTTTTGAGTAACATTATTTTTGATGATAGCAATTACCTATTGCTTGCATAGCTTCATCATTTGTAATTTTATTTTCATAATTACAATGTAATTTAAAAATATAAATATGATTTAACTATTTAATTACTGAAAACTGATAATAAATTTAAAAACTAACTTATAATAATGTAAATTTTTTTACGGATGTCTAACATTAAAATAATATAAACATTACAAGCTTTGTGATAACCAGTGCAAATCCCAATAGTAGACTAGTTTCGAGCTTTTGGCTCTCATCAGTACTATGCAGGAGACGCACAGATTTCTCTTCGCGCCAGGTAAGTATGCAATATTACTGATTGCAAAAAAATGCTAAAGGTTTACGGGTGCACTTGTAAACAGTTTCTGTGTATGACTGTGTCTCCAGGGGCGAATATGATTTTTCATATATGTTTACAAGTTTGCAGATATTTTTCTGTGATTTAGTTAATTTGCAAGTGACGTGATTTCCAATGTAGCTGGGAAAGTATACAATTGAGTTGAATCAGCAATATTCTATACTTACCTGGCGCTAAGAGAAATCTTCGCGTCTCCTGCATAGTACTGAAAAGATTTATCATGCTATATAGCTGTATAAAAATTAATCTGATTGAATTGAATCTTATTGAAAAAATTCAAGAAAATAATTTGACTACTCTTAAGGATATATTAGCAGTTCTGTCTCTTTAAAAAGTTGTTGGTAAAACACTAAGTAGAAAGAATACCACATTACTAACTTTTGAGAGGATTGTCATATTTTTAATGAATAGGTTGAAAAGAAGACACTTTGAATTAAGCTTAATTTCCGAGAGGTTTTACTCAGACGTATAAACAAGAGAAGACATAAACCGATGGTGTCACTTTTGATGTTTCTGCATAATTTATCTTAATCAAAAGAAAATACATGGTTTCCTTATTCACCGAGAAAAGTGACATTAGTATACTCCAAAGAACTAATGAAATGATCATTTCCAACAGGAGTAACTGCACAGCAAAGTAAATGTGAAGAAGATGCAGAAATTTTATGTGTTCGAGCTGAACATGAACCCGAACCTAGATCGCTATAAGTTTCCGATGAGTTGAATTAAGCAATACAAAAAAGTCAATATTCTGCAATGCCAATTAATGGTTATAATTTTAATTCTTTAAATAAGGAATTTCAAATAATGACGCCACTGGAAGTATCTATATGTTGCAGGGTTGTCGGAGGTTGTACCGACTCAGTGGTATATGCCACTGGGTTCGTCGATAAATACCTTCTGGTACGGCAGAGTTCTTAGAACTCGTTATGTTATTATTATATTACGGTACTATATTGCCGATTCATATAACACTAGGGCTTGTCGTAGTGAGCACAGTGCGACCACGAAAGTAGGCAACTTTCTATAAATTTTTGGGTTATTGAGTTGGTGATAGAATTAGAACTCTTACTCTGACTCCAAGCGTGTCTTTGACTGCCACACAAATAACAATTAACACTGGAAACTTTATTGAATATCACAAATATTTTCACAATGATACAATTGACTCAACAAGCTGACTATTATATCGTGCTTATTACAACACTATGGTGAGGAATAGCACACTTGTATAATTTTGATTTGACAAATCTCTCACAACTGAGGAGTGTAATAATTGGTAATTTTAACTGGTTGTTCTCTGATTTTGACTTGGTTTTTCTCGCCTAACTTTATTCTATTATCAACTGAATAAACTCTTGCTGATTCTCTTTATTTCTGTTTTCTTTTTAGTTTCTCTGCTTCAATTTTATTCAATTATTTCTTCTAAATTGTTCTCTCAATGGCTTCTCCAAACTGTTCGCTAATACAATTCTCCCACGTCTTCTTAATTTTATAACTCGTCCTCTCTAGAGTCTTCTCTCCACGCTTCTGCTGTGCCACATCCTCGTAAATTTGTGGCACTTTAGTTTATCTCCAATTCCATATTTTTTCCAACATGTTTTCCCAGTTTTTCCTGCGACCGAGTTATTTTTGACAGCTGTCGCAATATTTATAATTTTTTCCTTTTGCGGCTCCGGCCTATTTTTGTTTTGTTTCCCTTATATACCTATAATTATACTGAAATAATATTAAGAAATTAATATTATTAAAATTGTTTTAATAAACAGATGTTTTTGAAGAATAGATTTTTGAATTAAAACGTATCATTCAATTCACTTCAATGGCGTCACGAGCAGGATTACCACCTATGGATCTCACAAATGCAGACCAATGCGAAACGTGGCTATTCACATTCAATGCGATAATTAGGATAAACCAATGGACGGATTCCGAAACAAAATTATCAATTACAGACAATTTCATGGCTTTATGTGGGTTCGAGGCACTTAACAAAATTTGATCCATTCTATCGCCAAAAACAATTCAAACGATCAGATATGAAGAAATCGAATCAACTATAAGGAAATACTTACATCCGAAATCAAGGTTGGTTGTAGATATTTTAAGATAAAACAAAAAAAATCCGAAAATATTTCAGATTTCATTGTAAGACTTCGGAAAGGCGCACAATTCTGTGAGTTCGAGAAACTAAAAGAATCAAAAGATCCAGTAGAAGATATGATAAGAATGTCAGTTACAGCTGGTCTTTATGACGACAAAGCAAAATTATACCTTCTTGACAAAAATAGGACACGGCGATGTATCGGTGGAACATATTCAAGAGATCATACAAGACATGGAACAGGTCAAGATATTCACTGCAAATTTCGAGAAAGCAAATGAAGATAAACAAAATATGAATACATTTTATTCACGAAAAGAATTTATTCCAAGAGAGAAATGTAAGTATTGTGGTTCTGAACATAGACATGGCAAATGCCCTGCATTTGGAAAATATTGCACCAAATGTGGGAAACTAAATCATTTTGCTAGAGTATGTAAATCATGAAGTAGATCAAATAAACCGAGTATTCACGTTATGGATCAAGAAAACATAAACTCAGATACTGGAACAATCATCGCAATTAATTCGTGTAGAAAGGAGCTAGTAAATTGCCAAATAAACTCGCACGAGGTGCTTATGCAGGTTTACACGGGTGCAGATGTGGCCATAATATCGTCCAGGATGTGGGAGAATATTAGTAAACCTCAGTTAACCCATTCGCAAGTCAAATTGTCAGCATACGATGATCATACGATAATGTGCCGAGGTCAGTTTCTTGCTGATGTAGAAACTAAAACTAAGTATCAGGTCATAATATTAACTGTTATTGAATCAGATAAAGCATATAGCCTTTTAGGCAGAGATCTTTTAGAAGCAGAAACCATCAATCACAATGTCACGATGAAGAGTACATTTCTTCCCACAATCAAAGGAATTCAAGCCACAATGATACCAATAAAAGAGGTCAGGAATGTATTTTGTAAAGCAAGAACCGTACCGTTGGCAATGGAAACAAAAATCAAAGAAGAATTATCACGTCTTGAGGAAATGGGAGTCATCTCAAAATGCAAAGATCCAGTAATGAATTGTTCTCCAGTAGTATGGATAAAGAAAGAGAATGGAGATTTAAGAATGTGTGTGGATTTCAAAGTTCATATAAACCAGAAAATCAAGACGGAATCATATCCTCTACCCAGGATTGAAACTATATTCGCACGTATGAAAAATGCAAAATGTTTTGCCAAGTAGACCTTAAATCGGCCTATTGGCAAATCTAGCTTCATAAAGAGGCACGACAACTATCAATCATTTATACATCAAAAGGCTTATGTAAATCGCCTGCAGATGGGCATGAAAATGCTTCGGCGATATTTCAAAGAACCATGGAGGAAATTTTATCAGATATAAAAGGTATTCTTATATACCAAGATGACGTTTTGGTTTTTGGATAGAATGATGTTTCGTTAAAAAAACGGTTAGACGCAGTCAAGCAAAAGGCCTAAAGGAAAGGAAATAACCGTAAACAAAGAAAAGTCAATTGAATACGTCGATGAAATTACGTTTTTAGGGTTCAATATATCTAGTCGAGGTATTCAGGCGGATAATAAATTAGTAAGAAAATTACAAGACATCATTGTTCCTAAAAATAGGAAAGAAGTAGAAAGCTTTATCGGACTAACAAATTATCTTGATAGACTCATTCCCAAATACCCGGATAAAATTGCATCTTTGAACAGCCTGAGAAAGAAAGATAGTATTTTCGTTTGGACGGAGAAATGTCAGGAAAGTTTCGACCAACTAAAGAAGGAATTATCCGATCATCCGGCAGTGAAACCGTACTCCTTTGAAAAAGAAGTGACTCTGACGACAGACGCATCCTTGAACGCCGTCGGAGCAGTTCTAACTCAAGAAGGTTATCCAGTGATTTGTGTTTTCCAAACTCTGAACCAAGCAGAAAATAATTATTCAAACATAGAAAGAGAAGCCTTAGCTGTTGTATGGTCTGTAACCAGGTTGAGTTATTTCTTTCTATGAAGAAAATTCTTAATTCAGACCGATCATTGTCCGTTGAAATATTTATTTGGAAATGATAGGGCAATCACAGAACAAATCTCAGCACGGGTAACAAAATGAGCAATACAACTGATGAAATACGACTATGATATAACATATATTCCGAGAGCACAGGTTCCACACGCGGATGCCATGTCAAGACTTAAATTCAAAAATGTAAGCAAGGAAAATGTTGATTTCGACACGATGAATGCTCCACAAATTCACAACGTCACATTTTGTAATGTTTTAGATCCAAAAGAAATTATAAATGAATTTGAGATTGATGAACGGTTGAAAGGAATTATGCAACGAATGATAAGTGGAAGATGGTCCAAATGCAGTCAATTTGAAGCACAATTTGAAAAAAATTATAAAAGTCTCACAATCAACAGCAAAATTCTGTATAATGGCACTAGAGCGTTCATTCCCGAGAGACTTCGTGAAAAGGTTTTTAATTTAATCCACAAGGAAACCCACAATGGAGTGCAAACTTCTTACAGAATGGTGAGCTCGGTGGCATGGTGGCCAGGTATGACAAACGACATTGAGAAATTTGTAAAAAAATGTTCAATGTGCTCGAAAATCCGACCAAATTCTATCAAAACAGTTCATCGATGGCCCCATGCTAAGACGTTCAAACGAGTACATCTTGACTGGGCATACACCAAGGAGGTTGGCAACATTCTAATTATAGTTGACTCGGTTTCGGGTTGGATCGAAGCCTTTAGAACGAAAGAAAGGACCACATCCGGCATTATCAAATGTCTGAGAACAGTGTTTACGCGTTTTGGTACCCCTGAATGTGTCGTAACGGATAACGCACCAGAGTTTACATCAAAAGAATTGATGTCTTGGTTAGAGAACCAAGGAGCCCGTAAAATGGAATCTCCGCCATACTTCCCAATGGCAAATGGCAGAGCTGAACGAGCAGTTCAAACCATCAAGAGGGGTATAAAATGTTGGAAGGTAAGTCAATATATCAATATGTCATGACGAGTTTCTTCAAAAAATGCTATTCTATCATCTGATATCTGCTGATTTTGAAGGTAAGTCCCCATCAGAAATGATTTTTGGGAGACTAATACGCAGACCGATAATACCTCCATTCCAACAAGGCGAAGTTGTGGACTACAAATCTGGCTTAACTAATGACACCTCTTGTTAGACTTTTCTCATGGATCATCTCAGAAGATGACTACAACCCGATCATGAAATTAGCAAGTAACAACCAACTATCTCAAAAGGGGCTAAATGAAACAATGGAGAATGAAATTCCTTTATCACTAGATGAAACGCCAAACATGTATGACGATCAGACAGAAGAAGTTATACTCATTGCCTCTCAAAACGATTTTCGAAAGATCAACCGAATTCGTAGACCTCCGTAAAGACAGGGAAAATGGGCTCTAGAGGAGGACATGAAATAATATTAAGAAATTAATATTATTAAAATTGTTTAAATAAACATGTTGGGCCTTTAATGCAAGTCGGTACAACGGTCTGACTCCTTTGTGTTCTTTTCCAAATAAATAAATAAATAAATAACCCAACACAAAATCTTTATTGACACTGATGCAGTTACACTTTTACACTTGTATTAGTCTACTCACACTTGATACAATCAGGTTTTGTCTGCACTTTTCAATTTGCCAACAAATCTCACGCAGGGGTAGATCTTCCAACGGGAGATATCCCTTTCTGGTACGTTCGATTTTTTTTTAATGGTTTAATTTCTGCTAACTTTAATATTTCCTCTTTCGCTCTCGTCAAACTTCTATTTTCTTTTCTTCGACCAACTGGCATTTTGTTTTCTTGCCAGTTGCTTTTATACTCGCTTGGTAATTGACTTTATTTTTGCCAATTATTTTTGGTTTTATTTCCCCCCGGGCTTCCTCTTGGAGGTCTAATTTAATTGAAGGGAATTTGTTCATTTTCTTTGACGGCGCTTTTTACTTTTTATCCGGCTAAATTAATTGCCTTCCTAAAATTGGATTTCTCAATTCGCTCGGGTTTTCCATTGTATCGGGTTTCCCATTAGCTCGGGTTCTCCATTAGCTCGGGTTTCCCATTAGCTCGGGTTTTCCATTAGTTAATTAATTTTTAATTAATTTTTGTTTTTTGTAATTTATTCCTTTTAGGGACCCCCCATTGATTTTATTTTATTATAGCTGAACTCCTCTCATTATTTAGCATCCGCCCATACCAGTTTCCCCCAGAAAATATTCATTTTTTAAAATTTTTGATTTTTAATTAATATTTTGTACTTTAAATTTTTATTTTGAATTTGGTGTTTTTGTCAATTTTTGTCAATTATCAATTTGTGCCTCTCTTGTTGAACCCCAACAAACAGATGTTTTTGAAGAATAGATTCAAATCTCTTTATATACTAATATTACTTATATATTACTTATAAATAAAGAATTTATAACCTGAAATTTTACAAATCACCCCCCCCCCCCTATAGCCCCAGGTATATCTATAATTATACTGATACTACTTCTATATATTACTTATAAATAAA
>CAUHTR010007926.1:0-50172 GCA_959609185.1 Schmidtea polychroa
NTTTAAAAAATTATCAAATGTAAAAATTATAATTTTTATGAAGTTAGCCAACTTTCGTTTTAATTAAATAATTTTTTAAGTTTTTTTATTTAATGTACTGTTTTAATTTATAATGAATTAAAGTTTTTGTTGATATTCATACACTTATGATATAAAAACATGTTTTTATTAATAAAATTTGATTTCTTTCATGAAATTTACTACAAGATACCAATTAATGAAAAACTAGTATAAACACATACGATAAATGATTTCGATTTGCGTATACATACTATTTATTAAAAAATTAACTATGAATCAGCAACGATATCAATGTTATTTTTGATATTCAAGAACTTTCGGCACTGCCTTTTTCAAGTAATTTTGTTCAATCAAAATAAAGATAAAATACAATGCCAAGTGAAAAGAAATCAGAAGTAAAAAAAAGGTCTTATAAAATATATAACATTGGTACAGGCAGGATATTTTCATGGGGAGGGCAAGGATTTTATCTTGGAGAAATAAAAAAAGCAAAATTATCTGCTAAAGAAGATGTCATTTTATCTCTCCAGGTGACTATTTCTTCAAGTGCATGAAATACTGGTTTTTATAGTTGTACCATAACAATGATCGAATCGTGTCTTTTCACCAATCGTGTTGGACACATTTTTTTAAGTTTCTGTCGTTTTATTTCAGGAGCGAATTCATTAATTTTTTCAGACAATACGGCATTTTGTTGTGGTATTTCAAAAAAAGCATAATTTTTTTCCAACTGTTCCAAAACTATTATTGACATCACAAATTTTTGAAGACTTAAATAGCACTAGATTTAAGAATTTAGTTACCCAATGCAAACAAATAGCTGTAAGGTATCTTTGTATGACGGAAGCCTGTACTCTTTCTATTTCACCAGTGATAACTGGAGCTCAATCGAATCCTTGCCCTCTTAATATATTTTAAGTTTACTCCAAAATTTTCAAGTAAAGATTATTATTTTTTTAATAACTTATTTTGGTGCTACATAAATATTGAATTCAAAATAAGTTCGTTTAACCCTTTCAATATTGTTAGGACATATTTTCCCAGAGAATTTTATAGTCTATTTTAATACTGTACGGTCATAGGCTCGTAAACAAGTTCAAACTTGTCTACTTTGTTGCTGTTTGGTGTCTGCTTTTTTTCTTTTCTATAAAATGTTGTCAGTCTAGATGTTGCTAACAAACAGTAGACACGTGTGCTATAAATATTACATGAATTATTAAAATAAAAAAATCGTATTGAAAGGGTTAAATAATATGTATTTAAAAATATGTTTTTCAAATTTTCAAGTTTTTCTTATTTAATTTATTACTTATTTCCAAATTTTATATCAAGGCTTCGAGCAGCAAGATGCGCGTATCCTGAGTGGCAGAGATCGAGAACAAACAATTAAAACAAAAAGACATGTATTTAGAAAAGTCCATTTGTTAACTTTAAATTTACTTAAAAGTGGAAAGTAATAAAGTAATAACGCGAAAATCTTTCAATCAACTACAATTGTTTTGTCAATTTAAATTTATGAGGCTTGTAAGAGATATTTATTTTTATCAAATTTCAATGATGTATGACCCTAAATAATTTTATAATCAACAAATTTAATTTTTATGATTAACTTTCTATAAACTCTCAATTACTTTGAACTTCTATACATTTTTTCTATATAACTTTTTTCTACTGTGTCACTTTTTCCTTTCCCTTTACATTGGTCTCTTTATTCTGACATTAATATTCTTTATATAAAAGATTAAAATTTTGATCAATAATCGTAATAAAGTTAATGAAATATATCAAAGGTGAACAAAATAATAAAGGATTTTACAAATTGAAAATTATATTATTATATTTAATCAATTTAAATTTAATCAACCGCGTTAAACAGACAAACACAAATTTGTTCAGTTTCTGATATAATGTTTGTTATTCAATTTCCCCAATTCTAACTAAAATTCCTTAGGAATATTTCACACCTCCCCATTATTTTAAACTAATTATTTATTTATTTCAATTAATTAATTTAGTAATTGTCTCTTTGTTGTTTAGTTTCAATTATGAAAGAGTAATTTTATTATTATTAATTTTAAAATAAATTATTAATTTAAATTTAAAAGCATCAGAATTTCAGAGAAGATTAAAAACAATTCTTACAAAATCGATGTAATCCTCCGGAAACACATGAAAATTCCTAGCAAAAATCATGTGAAATTAGAAAATATTGATGATACACAGGAAATTTTTTGCATTAAAACAAAATAAATATTTATAATTAAAGTTAAATAATTAAATAATTAAATATTCATAATTTATTTTCATAATTTTACTATTGCTTAATTTGTATAATTTTATTTGAAAAATCAACTGGCATGAAAAAAATTTGAAATAACTGAAAGAAATGGTTTTTTTGTTTTCATATGACTAAATAAATGAATAAAATAAAGTAACTTTTTTAAGTGATATTAATGCAATATTTAATGACAGACTAGTTTTGAGCTTATTGACCGCACTCGGGATCAGGCCAAGTATATTTTTGACCAGACTCCAGAATCTGACCATTTTGCCACCAAGTTTCAATAAGTATCTCAATACTTGTATATCAATTGCATTCAATATTTAAAAACACATTATACATCATTATTAAGTTATTTATCGCCTTCGGTGTTACATATATTTGTTGATACAAAGATAATATGAGTTCCTCATAAGCCTAATGTTTAAGATATTAAATGTATTTATATACATTTCACAAGAGTTACACATGTTTTGATATTTGATTCGCCCTGATTGGATAGTAAGATTATGTGATCTGGCCATAAAGTTACTGTATTTGATCCTAAATAGGGTCCAGCTGCTTATACGGTACCGAATAAAGTTAAAATAATCTCAAAACTAGTTTGTCACTATAAATCCCATTAGATATTACTTTAAAAATCAATTAAAAACTATTGATCATAAATTGAATCTTAATACACATTCAAATTTGCTTTATATTATTTCACTAATTACTTATCAAACATCGATGTCATATTAGGTCATCAACTTCTCAATTTTGGGTCGTCGTCACCAAATTTAGAACATGTCAAAACTTCAATTCTATGTTTTGTTTTTATTTGGCTTATCAAACGTTTTGTACTTGAACCTGAAGCCTCCATGATTGATGAACAAATTTTGCATTTTGCTGTTTCTTGTGATTTACTAAACAGAAAATGTTTCCATACACAGAATTTGCGCTTCGAACTTACGTCCTCAAAAATATACATTTTAATAATTGCAAACTGTAAAAAATCAAATTTAAAATAGAATATAAAAATATAACTAATTCCCTGGATTAACATAAACAATTCCCCGGGTTTCGGGTTCGTAAAATCTTTAAAAAACCGGTGTTCCGAGTTAAGGGAAACCTGGGTCAAAAACCCTAATAATGACGTGGTTAGATAATGAATTGTTATTAAATATCATAATATCGCCTTACAATTATTATTATTATTATTATTATTATTATTATTATTATTATTATTATTATTATTATTATTATTATTATTATTATTATTATTATTATTATTATTATTATTATTATTATTATTATTATTATTATTATTATTATTATTATTATTATTATTATTATTATTATTATTATTATTATTATTATTATTATTATTATTATTATTATTATTATTATTATTATTATTATTATTATTATTATTATTATTATTATAATTATTATTATTATTATTATTATTATTATTATTATTATTATTATTATTATTATTATTATTATTATTATTATTATTATTATTATTATTATTATTATTATTATTATTATTATTATTATTATTATTATTATTATTATTATTATTATTATTATTATTATTATTATTATTATTATTATTATTATTATTATTATTATTATTATTATTATTATTTATTTTTTTACATTAATAAAAATTTTTACTGTTTACTAGTGTAGAAAATTATTTAAAAAAAGAATCCAAAAATATTCAAAAAATCAATAAACACCTCTCCAGAATAATTAATGTTTTGTGAATAATGTAATAACATTAAGTTTTCATTTGTAAGAATTAACATTTCAAATATCTTATTAAGAGTAATTGATATGCAAAGAAACTGAATTCATTTCGATGCCTTTACAATTATTTTTCGACAAACCCGGATAAATTTTTTCAATTTTTGAAAATGTATTTTTTTATTATAAAATACTTTTTTTTCAAAATGATCAACTAAATATAAACATTTCACTACATTTGGAAAAAGGCAAGGTTCATAATTACTCCAGGACTGTTTCGTAGAATTGTCGATATACCATGAGCCATTTTTCATACATTGTCGCTCCGCAAACGCTAGAATGAAATTATCGTTAAGTTCTTCTTTGACCGGTTTTGAATTATACTAATCAAAATATATAATATGAAAGTGTTACCAGATGGATTAAATCCTGGAATTTTAGGACATTGGGAATATGAAACTTTACCCGCTTTAGTAATGTTCCAAAATGTACCAAGTTTATCAGTTTCAGGAAAGCAGTACAGCTCCTCTAAATAAAAATACACTATAATTTATATAATAATATTATTACTTATTATAATCATTCACTATTTCAACATTTCATTTACAAATTCATTTATTTCTCTAAAGAACATAGATGAAAATTTCTGTTTATATCTAATATGAATTATTATTATTATTATTATTATTATTATTATTATTATTATTATTATTATTATTATTATTATTATTATTATTATTATTATTATTATTATTATTATTATTATTATTATTAGTATAAAGTGATGATTTTTTGTAGCAGCATTTATTATTTAAAACAATAAAGTGATAATTTAAGCCTTTTGCTGCGAATAATGTATTTAATGAAAAAACTTTCGACTATAAGATAGTCCTTGTCAATCTCCTGGAATTTAGCAATATTCTTCCCGAAAATACATTTCTATCTTTCTTTTATTTTCTTTTTCTTAATTCTCATCGGTTATAAATATAATACAATATAATAATATACTTTCTTTTTCAGAATTTTTTAAAAATTTTATTTAAACTTAAACTTAAAATTAAAATAAAATAAATATCATTTAAAATTCAAAATGACAAAAACTAAAACTTTTAAATTTTTTAAAGCTTCTATAATTAGCTTCTAGAAGCCTAATAAAATATTTCAAAATATTTTAAAATAAAGCCTCCAATAACTATTTATATACGCTATTTAAATATTTCAATAAATGTGTCAATTTTGATTTTTAAATCCTATCTTTTGAAAGTATATTTCCTAAAATTTTCTATATTACTTTAATTATTACTTTTTTTAAATTTATTATATTTTTTATATATTATCAGTTTTTCTCAAGATCAATGACAACAGATCAAATTGATGATTTCATTGATTTCTTCTTTAGTGTTGAATTTTGGCCGTCTGTTTATCATGAGAATTGCTTCTTTGAATCTGACATTTTTGTGGATGTTTCCATAAGCTATGATTTCGATTGAAATATTTTTTTTCCTCTGTTGGTTGACATTGTTGGAGATGTCTGTTTATCGAGGATGTTCCACCAGGGTCTAGATGTTCTTTAATTCTTTGGTGCAAGGTTCTGAGTGTACTTCCAATGTAGATTTCCTTGTATGCATTGCACGTCATGCAATAGACGATGTTTTTTTAAAGCACATATCTTTCGATGTCTGGCTGTTTTTCATTGAGCAATTGTTTTCTCTATTTGTGTTGTTTGCCAGAGCTTTTCTCAATGTCCAAGATTTATGTGCTTTCCGAATTGGAAGACTTTTAAGATCTTGAAGTTGAGTATGTCATTTACGAATTTCTTTATTTGTGTTAATTCCCTAGATCTTTTGGGGTAGAATTCATTCTTTCCATGTACTCACCTTGGTATCCGTTTCTGTGTAGGATTTTATTGAAATTTGATTGTTCTTTAAAGTTTTCGTTTTCTTCAGTGCATCGATTGGCTATTCTTCGTTTCTCGTTTCTTATGACATGTACTTTCTGTAAGTATGGAAGCGCTGATCTTTGGTGCATAAATATTTCTTTGCGAGCTGGTTTTCTGTAGAACCCGTATGTTGGAGTATTTGCTTCTATTTTAATTCTCAAATCCAATAAATTGAGGGATCCATCTTCTTCCGGATATTCGATTTCGAACTTAAAACTCGGTGAGCCGCATTGAATGTATGAAATATTTCCTCCGCTTCTTTATGATTTAGAGCTAGAACTTTTACCTACAGGTAATTTTGTTATTAACATTGTTTTTTTGTTTTCTACAATTAAATTATTTTCATTTAAAAATAAAGTTATTTTAATGTTATTTTAAATCTTTTCAACGTATCATTTAGTCTCTCATCACTTTAATTTAGTAATAATCTATTTCAAATGTCTCACAAAATAATTATTACTTATATTTCGACGAATTATCCATTTTTGAAGGGTTGCTTATTGTAAATTGAATAGTTATTATTTTATATTTAAATTTTTTTAATTTTTTTATTTGTTAACATAAGAAATTTATTGATTTTTTTTCATTATCTTTTTTAATTTCAATACATTTTATTTCATTATTTTATTTTTATCATCAATTGTGGACAAAGAGGTTGTTATCATCATTTCTTTGAGAAATTAATTTTATTATTTTTAATATTATATATTAATTTTATTTAATTTTATTTAATTTTTACTAAAAATTTTTTTATTATTTTTAATATTTTTTTAAGTAAATTAAGTTAAATTTTATTATATATATACTTTACTTTCACTTATTTTTTATTTCATTTCTATCAATTTAACAGTTTCAGTACGTGTTGGACATCTATCATAGTATATCAAAGAATAAAAATGATCACAAATAAATTAATTAATTATATTGCTTAATTATATTTGAATTAAATTAAATAGTAATTTTTGTTTTTCTAGTAAAATAAGTACATTTGTTTTTTACAAAATAATTTTTCCAATTATATTTATTATTTTCCGTTGACAAAAGATTGAATAAATATGCGCGTCGCCAAAACAACGAATTTTAAACAGTTTATAAATAAAAGTATTAATCATATTCGTTAGCGATATTATCTATGATTAAAACAAATTAATAAGGTTTGATGATATCAATATCCTCTATTTTGATATTATTTGTACAAAAAAAATCGGAACCAATAAATTTAATTTAGTTTATTGATGGAAAATAAAACGAATATTTAATAATATTTACTAATAATAAAAATAATTTTGAAAAAGTTGTGTTTTTTAAATTTTACTAATAGCTGTAGAGAGAAATAGTAAAAATATAAAATTGTATATTTGTAATGTTTGCTAAACTGTATGATTGAATGATGCGCAACAATTTTTGGAATGTAAAAGTTTAAAATGTAATTAATAAATTGATGAATTTGCTCAAGGTATTTATTTACTTAATTTATTTCCTCCATTAGCAGAAGCAGATTAAGATCGTCTGAGCCTCGGTGCAGAAGAAAATATTGAAAATATTTTAATAAATTCAATGGAAAAAATAATCAGTGGTGAAATTGGAAGAAAAAAAAGTTCTTATAATAATAATAATGATAATAATACAAATGCAATAATAAATAAAATTTTAATTAATTTTAAAATAATTTAAAAAAAGGAAAAATCAGTGAAAGTCAGCCAGAGTTAATAATTTAATTCCAATTATTAAACTTCATTTGCTAGTTCTACAATTCTACACTATTTATTTACTAAATAAAATGGCAGGAGAAAATCATAGATTTTGCTGTTTTCAATAGCAAGCATTAATTCAATTCAAAAGTTCTTCAATTCTCCGGTTGTTATCTCTAACATTTAGCATTAGACATTCATGCTTATAATATAATAATTATAATTTGACCCCCTCCCCATAACTCAAAGCTAAACCTTAATAAGAAACTAATTTTCCAAATTTTCAATAGTTAAACAAGTTTATAGGAAACGGTATTTATTGTTGATATTTTAATATTATTGTTATTATTATTATTATTATTATTGTTATTGTTTATTAAATAAGTAAATGATAAGATAAGTCTTTTGCAGCAAAAGCCTTTTCTCATCAGTTACTATTTTAACATTTACTTAATAGTGCTACCAAATCACAATTTTATACTTTGTTATATTATTATTAGTATTTAATAATAACTATCATAATGTTTATTTTAGATAGGTTACTTATATTTATAAGTAACCAATCATTGATAGCCTATGATAAACTTCCAACTGTAATACGGAATAGGTCTGTAAACCCTTTGAGCTCGGTGTGTCAAAATTTGTACAAAAATCCTTTCTTAACTCTTAGTTGTTGGTAAACATTTTCAAATAAAAAATAATAATTTACATGACATGTATTGGTTTAGCTTTCCCAGAAATGAATTTTTTCGTACTCAAACCATTGTACAAATTTCAACAAACCGAACATAACCTGAAAAGTATATTTAATAACCTGTTCTATGACCGTTCACGAAAGAGTGCCGCCACATCTGCATTTGACTAAATTGGTTTGTGTGGGCGCTCAATAAGTACAATGTGCGTTGACTGCTCGTGGGCGGAAACCGTCCATAAACAATGCATGTCATAAATTCCCCATCACTGGAGTAGACTAATGTACATTTGACATTATATTTGAATTGTTTCAAAATATGTAAAATGACAATTTATCAAGAGAATACAAAATCATGTATATAAATGCTAAATAAAAACAATTTTTAGGAAATCATTTTAATATCCCATAACTTGTTTTTAAATTATATTATAAACTTTATTGCAAAATAAATATAATTTTAAATTGTCGTTAATTAATTAATTTAATTTTTAGAAATTATCTTTTACATCAATTTCACCTGATAAATTTATTATTAATTATATGAACTATATAAACTATAAACTAGATTAAATAATAAAATCAAAATATATTTATTGGAGTCAAAAATTTTATTAATGAACAAATAACAAATGCATAATCCATATGCAAGAGAAAGTATAGTAGGCTAGCTAATATATGGGGCAGTGAATTTGATAGTGTGCCTTTTTAGGATGTGGGCACAATCACATGTCCAGAAAGACATATTTCAACAAATTTTCATTTGTTCCTGATTTGTATAATTCAGTCAAAATTAATAATATTTTTTGGTTAAACGAATTTAAAAAAAAGTTATCAAATGACGGTTTGTGTCAAGAATTTTTAATAGTTGTTTGTTTAAATAGTTTGGGTAGATTAATAATTTTACTTTCACATGTCGATTAATGGAATTACTTACATCTTAGGTGCATATGGCGGATATAAAATTAAAACCTAATTGAATCTCTGTGAGCAAAATTTATATATCCCCCCACTTTGTTTCTGTCTTTAAATGACGTCAGAAGAGGTCGTATCAATTTTTCATTTTGGATATGACAAGTTTTTTTCCAGATAATGACTTATTATTCATTTATTGTTTCAATTCTGTAGTGATGCCTCACTATAATAAAATAAAGTACTGTAGTTAAATTAAACAAAATTAAATTAATTATGTTATTCGAAATGCTGCAAGTTAGATTTGGAGTACTCTAAGGGGGTTGTTTAAAGTTTTATTTAAATAACAATTGGCTACTGATTAAAAATGTCTGTTAATCTCAAATACGAATTGTTGATCTGTAAATATCCATTAACAGTTCTTAAACCTAACATTCTTATATCCTTTTTACATCTGAATTTCTAGTGCGTTTTAAACAAAAAATATTTTGAAATCTTCTTCATCCAAATTGTGTCTCAGAATATTTTTTGCATACCTTTAAATTTGACTGGTTGACCAGTTTCATGAATGCATTCTTATCTTGTAATTTTCTTGATTATTTTTTGCATCATATTTTCTTGTAGCTTCAATTGACAAAAATGATTTTAAAAAATTCCGCGATTTTCTTCGGCTGTCTGTCTTAATTCAAAGATTTTTGTGTCTCATATCCTATATTAAAAATATTTGATAGCTTGATGAATTGGAACATTGGTGTGGTCGCCATATTAAGATTGTTGAAATTCTTACTTTTATTCATAAACTTTTACTTTCAAATACCCTAAAGAGTTTTCCAAAATCTATTATTAAAATGAACTGACAAATAAAACTTGAAGAATAAAATAATGTGTTTTCAAATTCTGAGTGATCTCAACATCAAGCAATCATACAAATATTATTTAATTTATAATATTATAGATTTAGTATACATATTTATATTAACGATAAATATATGGTTATATTTATCTCACAATAAATATGAAAAATATGTAACTAAAAAATTAACAAAATACGGTAGAATTTTTTAAATAATAAATTTTCTTCAATTTAAATAAAGTATATTTAATATTATTTTATTTTTCATCAACACTAGATTTACGGGTACAAATAGCAGTAAAAATTGGTATACCTAATTCGATATGCGAAATGAGGGAGTATGTAGAGGAGAGTTATTAATATTTACCTATATTTCATGACGTATCTAAACACCAACATATGTATTCAAGAAATAATAAATCAGTATTATATATATTTAGCAATAGAATTTTGAATGAGTCAAATTGGCTAAGTTCGTAACTCTAGTGTTAAAAATATAGTTTTTTATTTTTGTTTTAAATTATCATTTTATTACCAATTTGGATTTTCTTTCTATTAACATTACAGTATTAACTAAAATTTTATAAAAAATAATTATGTAAAGTTTTTCTCGCCATTTCAATCTTGAAAATATTTTTTGAATGTCTGTGAACCACTCAGACTAATCCATGGAAAGAAAATACTACATTAAATGTAGTAGAGAGTGAAGAAAATTTCGACAATATTTCTCACTGAAATATTACGGTCCAAGAAGTTCAATAATCCAAGTAAACAAAGTAATTTAATTGGGATTATGGAGGTCCCTTCTGGAATGAAAAAATATTTGGAAGAAAACATTTCTTGTATAATACGTAGAAAAGTTAAATACTGAATTTCCAATTATCCCAATTGGTTGCTATCCAGTTGAAAATATTTTATAAAAATTACATGAATTATTATTTTATAAATGATCTTGGACAATATATTACTATTTAAATTTTAATTATTCATTTTTTATTTTTTTGGATTTTGCCAATATTTTACATTATTTACAGACATGATTTTATGCAAGTTTTGACAAAAAAGGCCATGTTTCATCACAACAAGATAATGAAGGAAATTAAAGAGTAAAATAATATTTACATGTAATAAACAAGAAATTGTTAAGATAGTGCAGAGTAAGGAAGAACTTCTAGTTATTTATTACTTTATGCAATGCTTCAAGCATGATAGTTACGAGAAAAAGTTTAAATTAAAGACAGATCATAAAGTAATAACATTTAAGATGACTACAAAAAACCAAACACGATTCAATCCTAAAAATGAAAAAACTTTTAAATCAGGTTATAAGTGTCCAACGATAACATATAAAGTTGACGCACACACATACAAATTAGTGATACACCAAAAACCACTCAGATACATTTCCTATAATATAAGAAAAAATTAATAATATTACATTATAGAAACATACATATTTAGTTTGATGTCACGCTGATGTGCTCATTGATAGTGCAACGAGATACGCCTTACACTATCGAAATATAAAGTGGTAGAAAAATTAAATATTGCACGCAAACACAATACATGCTAAAAGACACATGCAAACTTCCGATATATAGAAATGTGCCGCTAAGATGCGTTTCTAAATTAACTTTATTTTAAATAATTTTGAGAAAAAATAAAGATCGCTGAAAATGTTTTTAAATATATTTTTAAAGAAACTACGTTAAATTGTCATGAAAATGACGAAATATCATCGTAAGAATTATTTTGAGTTAAAATTAAGTTAAATATTCATTAGAATTTTTGATTTGTTTTAGATATGTTTTAGGAAAATTCTTTTTGGCGATTGATTTAATTATTTAATTATAATTAAAAATATATCTGACTTACATTATATGAAAATAATTCCAAAATAATTATAAAATAAATTTCATAAAATTCCTAAAAAAACTTGAAAATTAATTAAAAATAATTTATAATACAAGTGTTGACTAAAAGTAATATTTAAGAACTTGAATAATGATCTCATATCTATATTGATCAAAATTCAAGCCTTAAAATTTACTTAAAATTGTACATCTTATCTGAAAGCTATTTCTAATGAAAAATGAAATTCATTAAATTGGTGAGTCACCAATTGTAGACTAATTAGTGTGCACACTAACCACAACTATAGAAAATGTATCTGAGTGGTTTCTGGTGTATTCATAAATTCATATTGTATCATGCATGCATGTACACACATACAGATCATAGAAGTTAAACACAATCAAAATCGTGCATTTATTTTGCATTTATAGCATATGAGCAATAAAAAACTTATAGTTATAAAGTCCATTATTCGCCAGTACAAACACTAAGAATAATAAAATTTATTAACACTTTAAATAATCTAATGTACCAAGTAAATAGTTTGTATATGCATAATTGGAATATTCACGAATTTCCAGCACTGCCTTGACTACTATTGCATATTGACTACTATTGGATGAATTTATCTCTAATATAAATATGTATACTAAATTTATAACATTATATATTATAAACATTGCTTATAATGTGAAAATATATTTTTGAATTTTCCAAGTTCCAAGTTTTATTTGAATATTTATTTTAATAATAAATATTTTTAAAAATCGTGTAATAATAAACTAAAATAAGAATTTAAATAATATTAATAATTACAAAATTGAATAAATTAATACATAAAAAAGATTGAAATAATAAATTATTATTATTAAATTATTCATTATAATTATTCATTTAAAATGAACAATGAAAACAGGTATAAAAAAATATTTATAACCCTTAATATTTATAATTTGGAAATAAAAATTAAATAATTTATTTTAAATTTAATTTACATGCTAAAATATGCAGATAAATTTTAATATATCTAATTGAAAATTAATGTAATTATAGATGTTAGTAATTCTAATTTGAACTCAACTAAAATTGTTTTAATACTTAGGGATTAATATAAGTTGAAATTTTTGTTTGACTGATTCAGTTATTTTAATTAAGAATTAAATTGCTTAGCGACATCAAAAATATTATATATAAATTAATAAAATACAAACAGTCGTCGACTTACGATTATAATCAGTTCAGACAGACTTTTATTATTTTTATTGTCGATCATTTTATTTAGGTTTGCTAGTTTTTAGGCATGATATTTTTATTTTTACTTTTCTTGTTTTATATAATTTTTATAATATCTTAAATAAAAGGTTTTATATTTATTTCCTAATTGTGGTTTAAGTCAAACGCTGAGTTTTACATATATACATAGTTTTGTTGTTTGTAAAATATATTAAAATACAAATACCAATTAGATGTTCGAAAATACAATATATTTTACAATTGCAATGCAGTTATTATAATTTTACTATGATTTTAAAATAATTTTTTTATTTTTGAAAATTTGCTTTATAATGAAAATTCAAACCTATAATTATAATAAATTCATTTTAATAAGAAAGAAAACAAATATTCATATTTGGAAAAAAATTAAAAATTAAATTGACAAGAAGCAATAAAAAACTTATAGTCATAAAGTACATTAGTCGTTAGTATATTAATTTAATATTAAAACAAAATAAGGTTATATTTGTATCAAATAGCTATTCGGGAATTATTACTGAGCAAGTACTAAAGTTAGGGTTGTTTAGATTGGGTTAAAATAAAGTCCAAATGCACAGAAATCTGTGTGCAAAATAGTAAAAAACATAATGTAAAAAAGCATAAATTCAAAAAAATAATAATTGAAATAGAAAACTGATTAAAAATTTAGAAATGAAAAAGACAGAAAAAAGAGCTTTTATTAAAGTACTCAGGTTCGGTTGATTTGCATAAAACGATTTCCATTGGGAACACTTGCCCATAGTGATAAGAAAAGGATAAACTGTATTGTTGGTAGGTTGAAATAGTTTAATTTTTAATATAAATAATAAAGATTATTGTGTTGAGTTATTATTTTGATCAAGGACAGGTGCAGTTAGATCTGTGGCTTGATCCTGCCAAATTCCTATTACAACTCAACAATATTGATACTAATAATACTATTAAATAAATACTAGTAGTCACTGTAAGATGCCAAATTTGAAAATATTAAATTTCAAAAAAGTAAAAAGATAAAGATTTAAAAAATTATACATTAAATAAAAATTAATAATTTTAAAATGAAAATTAATTAAATAGAATTGATAAACAGTTAATTTAGAAGTTAATATATTTAGCGCTTTCATCAAAGTAAGGTGAACAGACGTAACATTTTTGGAAGTATAGTATTTCTTTTCGATGATCTATAGTATCCCAATTTTATCTACTCCTTAAGTTCTGCTTTTCTCATGTTACGTACTTCTTATGCTGTTTTGGATAATATTGTGAAAATTATATCGATTTTCAAATAGAATGACGAAATACAGAAAATATAAATTAGATTGGGAAGAGATTTTTAGGCGGTTTATTATGTGATAGAAAATCACGAAATTTTTATTGATGAGAATGAACATTTTGATGAATGAAATAAAAATAAAATAGAAGTTAACGTTCAATGGATAGAAATAAACGAACTTTTAAAGACCATCATATTTCTATAAATAATTTGAAATTACCTGTTGAATTTTCAATGTGCCTACCGACAGGGCCGTCGCTAGGGCCTTGTGGCTGTATGCGCCATCCAACATTTAAGGGGCGCCTGTTTTGATAGAAAGTATTTTAATGTAAAAGTTAAATGTGTGAAAAAATATAATGAAAATGAAAAAATAAATAAAACCTAGTAATGCACAGCTTAATTGTCCTAAAGTTGCACTAAATATTGTGTAACAACGTCTGTCCGGTGTATTTACTGTATAAAATAATTTGTAGGCACACTATATTATAATCAGTTGATGGTGATGCATCGTATTTCTTACTATAATCATGACGTAGCCAAGTGCGTGTATTTGACTCGTTGATAAAGATTGATGTCATACAAGTATTTATTATTTGTAAAAATTGTGTTAATTGCAAGTTGTATTCAGATTTGTTGGTGAGTTAAATATTTGTTACAAGATTATGACAGAAGATTATAACCTGTTTTGAACGGATGCAAAAATAAATATTTTATTTAATGTTACTGTTGCAGTTCTAAAATGTCGTCCCAAAACATGAATTCGGTGCACAAAAGCGCAAAAGCTGCATCTTGGCCAGAAAATATATCAGATGCTTTGCGTATATTGGCATTGTGAAACTTGAAGCTGTACAGTAAAACATTAAAAATTTCCCAGACGACCCATAGCAAAAGGAAACCGCAGATTCAATCTGGACTTCTATTTTAAGACGTAGTCAAATGGAGAAACGATAATCCGAATGTGGCATGTGTATTCGAAACAGCAGGATGCCGTATACTGTTTCTGCTGAAAGTTGTTTGGTGAGACAAAATTGAAACCAACATATCAAGATTTCTGCCATTGGTAATACTTAAGTAAAACCTTTGAGAAGTATGAGAAGTCAGTGGATCATAGGCAGCAATTATGAACTGAAAGGAGCTTGAATTACGTCTTAAAACCGGTTCAAGCAGACGCAGGCTTTAGTGAAAAAAAGACAGCGATGATTACCATTTGTGTTAGAACGCATCATAGTAGTTGTACAGTTTTTAGTAGAGAGGAATTATGGCCTTTCGCGTGAATTCCGATAAGCAATTTTGCGGAAATCTTCTTGGCAAAGTTCAATTACTTGCAAAGTTTGATCTCATAATGGCAGAACACTTACGACGCATTCAAAATACTGATACTGTGGTCCATTATCTGGCACCTGAAAGTCAAAATGAATTGATCAAACTCATTTCTGATCGCATGTTGGAAGAGATTACAAATCGAGCGAAGGGATGTAAAATACTACAGTATTATACTTGATTGTACGCCAAATACAAGCCATCGGGAGCAAATGACTATGATAATTCGTTTCGTGGAACTTCAAAAAGACAAGATCGCGATTAAAGAGTACTTTTTGGGGTTTCTGAAAGTAGCTGACACATGTGGAGCACGACTTTTTGAGTCACTCTAAGAGAACCTTGCTCAGTTGGAACTAGATATGACGGACTGTAGAAGCAAATCTAATGATAATGAAAGTAAGACGAAGGGAAAATATTCCGGTGTTCAAGCACGACTTCTAAAGATGAACCCGCGAGTATTCTATGTGCATTGTAGCAATCACAGTTGCAATCATGTTGTCTACAATGCAATTTGATAAAATGGCTTGATCTGCTAGTTGGTATCAATAAGGTCAGCAATATACTTCAAGAAGAAAACATGCAAATTGACGTCGCCCAGGAACTTTCAGAGCCATGCAGTGCTTACTACGCAGCTATCGCGAAAGCGATATTTTCTTCTCATCAGCAGTCGAAGCGGCAGAAAAAGTATACGAACAACTGGATATACAAGCCAAGATGCCACTATAATACATCTTCTATAATATAAGAAAAAATCAATAACGTCATAATACATAAACATATAGTCATTTTGATGTTATTCTTTGTAAGTGCAATGAGATACACTCTATACTATAAAAGTTGAAAAGTTGATTGAAAAAATTAAATATTATACACAAACACAGAACATAATAAAATGTGCATACAAACTGTCGATATGTAGAATATCTTTATTTTAGATAAAATTTTAGGGAAAAATGACTGAAAATTGATTTTCAATGAAAGTGATGAGATATCGTAAAATTTATTTTAAAGTTAAAATTAATTTAATATTTCCTTACGCAAAGATATTATTGTGATAGACAGACTCGAGACAGTATCCATTTAGTTTCAAAATTGATAAAGGTGTTAGGGTCTATTGTCGGTGGTTTATCAAATAAATAACTACTATTTGGCTCCAAGCGTGTTTTATTCAACAATAATAACAAATTCCGAACAATATAACTTTATTGAATATCACAAAAAACTATAACAATTACAATGACACCAATTACTCAATGCAACTCAAACGTATTTGTGTGCTTATTACAACCCTTCGGAAAGAATAGCACTTTGAGAGTGCTTTAATTGTACAATCACTTAACTGCTGCTAATGCTGACACTTCACACAATTCATCCGGTTGCTTTCTTGCTTTGACTTAGGACTTTAACAATTTCTAGTTGTTAGTTCGATTATCACTGGCTTATTCATCTAACAATTATATTCCTTTTTCTGTTACTCTTTTGACTGTTTTGTTTTATCCTTTATTCAATACGGATTCAATTTCACCTCTTCTCTCTTCGAATTCTCAATATTCCGTATTCTATAATCACCTCTCTAATTCTGCCTCTCCAATAAAATTTCCGCTGTACTTTGCAATTAATACCTTGCCATTTCCGGACACTTGTAGATAATTATCTTGTTTTCCAGCATATTCCTTTGGACATTCCTAATTCCTGAATTATCTCTGACACATGTCAAGATTTTTCATGTTATTTTGTTTTCTTGCCTTTTTATTTTTACGACTGTTCAAGTGATTTATTTATTATCTCGTGTAAACTCTTCAGATAAGGGAATTCCATTCCAAAATGGTTTTTGTTCTTATTTTCCTCATTTTCATTTGCATTTAATTATTAAAAACAACTTTGTCGCATTCCATTGTTCGATTTCATTGATTTTTTTGTTACATCATTTTCGTTTTCCAATTTCCTCATTTTATTCATTCTTATCCGAATTTTAGAGCATGACAGGGTGTTCAACAAGGGTTGTTAACTACACGAGATAAGCAAGATTTAATATTTTACGTATTATTTGCCTTTGCACTTGAAAGCAAATTTACTTTAAATAATATAAATTTAACAAATCTTACCAAGGGTTTTATTTCGAAAAAAAATATGAAAGCACGGAAAAGTTAGCTTTAATGAATCCTTGTTGCGCCATTTATAGGTAAAGGTACATATATCGTTTTAAACATTTTATTATTCAACAAATATAAAATATTCAAGCGAATTGTATTTTTTAAGCTGTGTCATTCGAAGTAACTTGGAAAATTTAATAAAAATTTAATTTTAATTTAAATTAACTTATTTAATATATTAAGAAATCTAAAAAAAAGAATTAAAAGAATTTTCAGTTATTTTCAATTTTAATATTTATTTAACCCTTTTATACGGAGTGTACAATATATTGTACACAGTTTTTTTGCTGAATATCTGTTGTACCTTTTCGAAAATATAATGTGAGAAGTACTTTTTAAGAAAATTGAAATTTGTTCTAGTACATTTTAATAATTTTGGCGCCAAATAGTGAGATTTTCAGTATTTTTCAGTTGATTTTGTGAAGAGCACACGCAAAAAGAAAAATTAATTCCCGAATGAAAGGGTTAATGAATAAAATAATAATATGAAATAATATTTAACTTAAATTAAATGGAAAAAAAATAAGAATCCTGTGTCAGCTTTTTTCTATGAAAACTCGAAGACAAATGTTTATCATTAATTATAATTTCAAAAATAACATTTTTTGTGAAAAAGAAATTTGATGAAATAATAAATGTAGAAAATATAAATTTCAATGTTAACGAAACACCAGAACGCCGTTTCATGTGCTTCCTTTTAATATTAAGGCCTGAATACAGCAATTATTCAGCTTGATTTTTGACAATTATTTATATATTAATACGTGAAGGGAAGGCTATTGCGCATATTGTGAACATGGAGAAGTGTGAGATTTAGCATAGTTAAAGCTTATGTGGAGAAGGAATGCAGAAAACTAAAAGTTATATATAATGTATTACAAATATGTTAAATTAAATTAAATATTTCACATTAAACTGTTGATGGATTTCAAATGTTTCTTTATGTATTCAACAAAGTGAGTAGTCAATTCAATTGTTACTAACATTAAATTTTAAATTTCATAGGTATTGCAAAAACACATATGATTTGACATATCTGTGATTATAGATGATTATAGAGGTATACTCCATGAAGAAAGAACCTCAATAACATTCAAACCTAAAATTTTAATGAATTACGGTCGAATTTCGACTACTAGGTGATCATTAGTTTTAATTATTTTTCAAATATTCATATTTAATTGTTTTAACATGCCATAAAGAATATGGAACAATTTTAAAGAATAAGTTTAAATTATCAAAGATTTTTTTACAAAATTGTTAATATTAGATCCTTTGTTTCTGTAATTTGGAGACCAAGTTGAATTTTTTTATCATATAGATACTTTAGGCCCACTTTATGGTGTCCATGAAACAAAAAATACAATTTATAAAATACTTAAAACAAAAATAATATTAATTTATGGATATATTAAGACATTGGTCGAGGCTGTAATTAAAAATAAGAGTAGTTGGTGCTTTCAATGACATTGTGTACGCAGGTCAAAAATTGAAAACCCTTTTAAAATTCCACTTATTAATACCATTCTTGGTAAGAACATTTGAAGTAATTCAAATTATAACTTTATGTTTTTTGTATAAAATAATATTATCCGAATGCTGTCAAAAATAGATTGTCCCCCTATTTGCAATTTTCATTTCATCTGAACTCTCAAAGAACCTATTGTTCGTCTTATAATCTAACAATGCACTCGCTCAATTGTCATTTACAAAAACTTTACAAAATCTTATTAAAAATTTATTGAAAATTAATTATTTCAGATTCAAATTTTAATAACTATTACTCTATTTAAACAAATATTTCATACCAGATTTCGTTCCTAGCATTGTCCATGACTGTGAATGAAGTTGATAGAATCCATTGAAAATTGCGCAAGAGAATGTGAAACCAACAATGATCGCCCTTATTCACTCTATTAATGGAACATTTCACATAAATATTGACCAATCAAATCAACTAGTAAAAATTGATCAACCAATAGAAATCATTTATAATTTTTTTGTTTATTTCAATACAATATCATATATATCTATATAGAATTTGATGAAATTTAATTGTACATAAATAATACAAATATTTTAACCCGTTTGATAAGACATAATATTTATCCCAGATTTTGCGAGCAGTACCGTTAAGTTGCATTAATTGTTTTGTTCTTTCCGCTTTTAAATTTTTACATGAATCACATTAAAATAAAAAATCCACCGGTTGGTAGAAGATTTAATTTGCTAGTCAGCGAAACATGTGAGATAACTTCTGTATTGGAGAAATTGGGAACAGAAATTAAATGATTTAAACTTTAAAAAATGATATTTTACTATTTATTAAAATCTTCGACTTTTTTTCTGTCAATGAGTTTCCATTTCCGGAAAGTGGTCAATCTACGTTAAATGGGTCCTATTGAGTTATTTGCCTCGATTGAATTATTATTATTAGATGACAATTAAATTATAAATAAAATTTACAGATTTCAATGTAACAATATTGTATCAAATATTTTTGTTTAGTTTACTATTTGATTATTAGCTATTTTATTGTTGTTATTGTTATTATTTGCACTGGGAATCACAAAGCTTGTGTTATTTAAATTATTCAAGTGTAAGACATCCGACAAAAATAAATGTTACACTATTACTTTAGAAGTTAAAAATGCTAAAGGTAATCGGATGCAATTGTAAACAGTTTCTGTGTATCGACTAATTTTTTAGTCCGCAGAGGTGATTATAATTTTTCATACGTAATGTTTACAAGTTTACAGTTTTTTCTATGACCAAGCTAATAAGCAAGTGATGTGATTTTCAGTGTACCAGGGAAAGTATGCAATAAAGATGAATAAGCAATATTGTATACTTACCTGGCATGAAGAGAAATCTTCGCGTCTCCAGCATAGTACTGATGAGAGCCAAAATCTCTTAACTAGTCTACTATTGGGATTTGCACTGGGTATCACAAAGTTTGTGCTGTTTATATTAATATTATTATTATTATTATTATTATTATTATTATTATTATTATTATTATTTAAAACAATAAAATGATAATTTAAGCCTTTTGCTGCAAATAATGTATTTAATGAAAGAATTTTCGACTATACGATAGTCCTTGTCCAATTGACAAGGACTATCGTATAGTCGAAAATTCTTTCATTAAATACATTATTTGCAGCAAAAGGCTTAAATTATCATTTTATTGTTTTAAATAATAAATGCTGCTACCAACCAATCATCATTTTATACTATTATTATTATTATTATTATTATTATTATTATTATTATTATTATTATTATTATTATTATTATTATTATTATTATTATTATTATTATTATTATTATTATTACATTATAACTATGAATTCTGATAAATGATTTTAAGAAAAAAAAATAATGAGAAAAATTAATATTTATGAAATGTATTTATCACCGATTTATTTTGACATAATTGAAGAATATTTGATAATTTAGAAAAATTATTCCGATGAAATTTTATCTTATCAACTTGGTAAACAATAATTATATTTTTTTCATTGTTAAACCTTTAGAGTTTATAATGAGATTGATAAATAATTTTTATAATTAATTAATTTTAAATTCCTACAATTTATTTTAATTTTAGCTTTTAATTCGGTAATGCAGATTATATGATTACACATTTTTCTGAAAAAAAACTTACTCCCCTCCCCATAGACATTTGGAAATAGCCATAGGTTCATTAATTAGAAAATGGATAAATATTTTATTATTAAACCAATATTTCTTAACAAAGTATTTCACAATTTATTTACCCACTGCGCACTTAAGAAGATACAAAGGTTTATTTATCGAGCTTGCCTAAAATTCGAAAATTTAATCAAATGAGATCTTGTGCATTTTTGTATGGCATTAAGAATAAAAATAAATGAAATAAGAAACATACTCTGGATGAGTTTTAGGAATATTATACACATTGAGACGTATTTGAAAAGGAAAAGCCTTCTTTTCAATATAAGTTTCGGTATAAGTTTTTATCTAATTTTATCGTGTTCAATGACATTTTTATGAAGGGATTTCAAAACTAATCATACTCTTCTGTGATCATTGATAGAAGATATTTTTTCTTATAGAGTTTGGAAACCTTCAAATAAAACAAAGTCATCTCTTTTATGCAACTTTTACCATTTAAGGAAAACATCTTAAAGTAACCACCTCGTGATCCACTTGTCCAAATTATAACTTTTTTTTATAAATGAAATTTACTTTAGTGTTTTTAAAACTCTCACCTCTTTGTGTAAGAAGCAATAAGATTCCCAATAATAAAAGAGGTTGTCTACTTAGTCAAAATACCAAAATGTCAAACAACAACATGGGTGTGGAAAATGAAGAAGAAGTTTCATAGAAGTCTAGACAGACTCTTTTAACTATTATACTTGAGGCGGTATTCCATAGGGTTTCCTGTCCTTTGATCAAATAAAGTTGTTTGAGTTGTATTTCATTAATTTATAAAATTTATATTGTAACAAGATCTTCGAAGATTATTAATTGAATTTGTTTGACAACGTTGGAGATAAAAGATTTATTATTACTAAAAACTCATTATCCCTCCGAAGGAAGTAATTATATTTTAAGTATGTTGAGCAAGATACACGCATGCATAAATAATACAATATCGTATATTTGACATTCATACATACATTATTTAATACTCAGTCATTCAAATTCAACATGCATAAACATCATTTCAAATATGTATTATTTACAGTTATCCTGAGGAATTATAACAAATTTTGCACTAGTTGGACTGTAGATTTATGTTTAAAGTAATTTAAAAGACTTTTAATGCCTTGAGTAGCTTTTAATTCAAAGAATTGCCTGGTACTTCTGAATTTTATTGGCAATAATACCTTAACCCACATTCAGATATGAACAGAAAAATTATCATTATTGTTACACCTGTTATCATATTTAAGTTCATAAATTTTAAAATTATTTTCATATTATTTTGTCAATATATATTCACAATCGCGATATTATTTCAAAAAAATATTATTTTTTGAATTGTCCATGCTGAATTGTGTAGCTTGAACCACGCGAATATTTGCTGATTTTTAGTTACGTTAATATTTTTCGGGGAAACAGATATAGGAGAATGCCAATTTCCAAATTGGATATGCTATAAGGAGAAACATTTGTTCACAACCGGTTTGATTCACGCATATTTTTTATGAATATGCAGTCTGAACCATGAAACAAATGAAAAACATATTAGTTTTTATTGAATCAGTTAGGTTTACAAATTTTACTGCTTTATAACAAAATTTGTTGAATCATTGGAGCTAAATAATTTTTTTCTCCTCTAGGTTCATCATGTTATTGGAAAGTTCTGAGATATCCCATATACACCTTGGTTTTCTTGCTTTGACAAAACATTCTCTAAAGTAAAGTGGACATAACCGCAGGGCATTACATTTATTTCTATCTCTACAATATTTGTTACACTGCTTTTGGTGTTAATTACATCCATCACTGATAAGAGGGCGATGCAAATCATCGGGGCCCAGCCTGGCTCTCGACGACCCTGATTACATCCATCATTAAGATTTTAATTTTAATATTTATTTATTTAAAATGTTCTCGCATCTAATTATTCAGACAAATCTCAACGAGAAATTTCTATCAATGTAGATTAATTTATAAATAATGAATGTTTGCTCAAATGTTTGAAATGAATAAATTTATTAATGTGTTTTTCTTAATTTGAATAAACTAATATTTTTAGAAGAATATTCACATATATTTCATTTAATATATTTCATTGAAATTAAATTAAATCAATTTCAAAACGGAGTTCAAATTGAAACACTAAAACAAAATTAAAATCTGTTTCTCTATAGAATCACTAATATAAATAATTTTGATAAAATTACTAAATTGTTATTTAAAAATATTCAACAGTCCTAGCATTTCGTGCTTGCTTTCATCCTCTTCTAAATGATAAATAAGTAAATAAATAAAAAAAATAAAAATAAATAATTTAATTTATTAAATATATTAAATTAATTTTTCTAAAATATGTTTTATAATGTAATGAATTATAAAAAGAATTATAAAGTAATACCGGTCTTATGAAATATAACGTTATAAATATTAAATCCGGAGATGGGCGGGCATTTCTGTATATGAACCGCTTATTTGTCAAATAGATTAACTCCATAAAGGAAAAGTAGAGAAAATTCGTAAATTTTTATGCATTGTTTTTTAGAATTCTTTTTAACATTTATATTCAAATATTTATCTAGTGGCACTATTTATTAAGATGTATTTAAATATAAAAAGTTATGCAACAATTGAGTTCTTCGGTACTAAAATTTAAAACCATTCAAAAACGGAATTAATTTGCATTGGGCAGTGAATGGCTCATCTTTCACATGATTTTCACTTTCTAATTTTGTGATGGCTTAATTTTAATTTAGATACTAAAAAATGTAATAATTTATATCATATGAGTACTAAAAATATATCTGTAAGAGGTTAAAAGTTTATGCTTGGGCACAAAATTTAAGGCCAGAGAAAAATAGTGGAAAATTATTCGTAAAAAATCCGCTTAAGGGGTAATTATAGAATTGACAAAACCATTGTCTGATTAGAGTACGATTTATCTACGTCAGTCACTTATCTATCAAATAACAATTTGGAAATTAAGTACATAATTTCCAAGCTATTGCGCATGAAACACATTATATACAAAAAAACGTCTATAAATTATTGTGAAAATAAATGTAATATGAATAAAAATAACATGATTTTAGTCAATGTAATTATAATACAACGGATTATTATTTAAAAGAAATAGATGCAAAACGTTAGAATTATAATTTTATCAGTAAAATCCTTTAACTTCAGTTAACTTTTGATTTTTTTTGTCTTCCTTTAACATTTCATTTATTTTCATTACTATTTTAGGTTATATAAAAAATAAAAATAATGTTTGTTCCAATGGTTCATGAATTTTCAGCAGTGCCTTTATATCGAGAGTTATTTCCAATTTCCTTTTTAACACTTCATATGTTACATGGTAACAAAAATTTCTTGGCCTATAGTCTAAATGAAAATAACTATAAGAGTTTGTAATTTAAAAAGTACAAAACTTAAATTCATCATAATTATACATTTTCAGAAAATCCTCTTTTGTGAAATTTTTTATTTATGTTCACATCATGTTTTATTTTAGATTAATATTTTATATATAGAAAAGCCCGTTTTTATATTATTTCATGCAGTATTATGTCTTAGGTTTTTTAATTCGTATCATAACTCTAGTACCTTGATTGGATAATTTTACATTTCGCATCAATTCTTTCTGAAAGAGGAACTGTTGTTCCCATGTCAACACTGCTATATTTATCAAGCATATTTCTGTGTGTAACCATTCTGTTAGATATTGAGTTCAGACTTCTTCTTAAATTACTAAAATATTCTGGATCTGGTAATTTATATTCCATTATTCCATCAAGACGGCGCTGATAAAGATAAAACAGTTTATATATAATTTAAATGAAATATTAAAAATTAAATTACTTCAATTCTCTTCATTTGATGAGATACTGAATCAGATGGAGAATAATTATTAATAATATCGTGTCTCCTTCGAACATTTGTATTAGTCTTGTTAAAATTCATTTTAATATTTTAGAAACATCGAAATTACTTTATACAAATGATTATCACTAGGTTGTTCACTACTACTTCTAATAAACTCAGGTCTTTCATGGGTTGTTAGCTAAAAAATTTATAAAATTAAAACATTCCACAATTTACTTACTTGACGCTCTGTCGAATTTATCACTCTATGTCTTCGTTTCATTGGGGCAGGACTCTGGAAAGTAGTATCATTCTACATGATTAACATTAAATATTAAAATTAATAATATCAATTTATTACAAGAGCCGAATCAAATAAACTTAAAGCTCTTTTGTCAGCATTTCTCGAAGCATTGGCCATTTGGTCATATTCATCTGTATATTCATTCGCGATTTTTCTCGATCTGCTATATGCTCCGGAAATATTTAAACTAGAATCTAAAATTGATTATATTAGTTGACAAAATCAAAAAGCTAATAACTAAATACCGTCATCACGAACATCGAATTGTCGAAAGCCGTAGTTTTGAACCATATTTTTCGAAAGAGATAAATACCAGAAAAATTTAGAAAGTCAATAAATATATGACTAACAAAAGAGATGCACATTCGGACTGCGGTGCAGTTTTGCTATACTTTAAGTGCACAAATTTCAAGGTGAGATTTCCCACACAACACACATTATTGATTTTTTAAAGAAGATATTTTATACGAAGAAATTGAATTAAATAATTCATAAGAAATTTTAAAAAAATTCTTTGAGCAAACATTATAAATAACTGATAAATTAAACCTATTATAATAGTTTCAAAAAAATCTGATATCAATTAAAATTTTTAAAATTTATCTTCTTTATTAATAAAGTTTTTTAAACTTGATTCAAGTTATATATTTAATTTAACACAAAACTTGGAAGTCTTAATAAATTTTGTTTTAAAACAATAATTCATATATAATTTTTCGAATATTTTAAAATTAGGAAATTGAATTAAAATTTTAAATTATTTAGATTTATAATATATATTTATAATAATATTAACTATTATTTACTGTATTGTAAATTTATCATTAATTTTAAAAAAATGGCACATAATATTGAAATGGAAAAGCTTATACCTCTTGTAAATCAATTACAAGATGCTTTTACATTAGCTGGAATTAGTGGTAATATTGATTTACCTCAAATTGCAGTAGTTGGAAGTCAGAGTGCTGGGAAAAGTAGTGTTTTAGAAAACTTTGTTGGGAGGTAAGTTTTATAATTATCAAAAATTTTTTTTGTAAATTATAAACATATTTTGTAATTAATAATCATTTTTTAATTTACTATTATCTCCGGTTAACAAGCGAATAAGAGATAATGTGTATTTAAAATATACCTTTAATCTTATGAAACTTGATAATATTTATTGAAATTGGTTAAGTGATGATTGTAGTTTACGAATTACACTGAGCACTAAAAAAGCGGATCAAATATATGAATCTTTCTAAAATTAGAGGTTAAAAAGATTAATTTTTGCGTTATATAATAAAATAATGAAACATGTAACACGAAGTTTATAACTTTGTTCGATTGTGACTTCGGTAATCTTTGTTACTGCTATTTTATGTTATGTACATTAGCAAAATTATAAATCTATCATACGACAATGTAAATAAAACAATAACAAACTTGTAAATAAACAAACAACAATGTCCTAATTGTGAAATGTGTTGTAAAATTGCGTATTTTATCATATTCTAAATCAAATAAAACTGTTTTGCTACTTTTCATTATAAAAATGAATAAATAATATTCATTGTCCACATTGAAAACTTGTAATTTATTTATCAATCTTCCAGATGAGATGTTTAAGATCCTAGAAATCCTTATTATATGTGTTTATGAATGGAAATATTAAAATTAATTAAACACGTTTAGTAAACAATTAAAGCACCTAACGCGTATAAAAACTGAATACAATTTTTAGCTTTAACGTTTTAAGTATCTTTCTGTTAATGGTTTCCGACATAACTCGAAATTGCATTTCTATAAATTATGAGTTTAATGTTAAAATTGGTTCTTATTTCACCGACAAAGATTAATGTTTGGGTGTCTTTTGTTTTCATGTTATACTTTATAGAGCGCGGAGCCCTTGTGAGATGCATTTTGTTGGAAAAATTATCGAAATCTCTTTCTTTAGGTTTTTCAGTACCAAAAACTAGTCAGTTCACTCTATTGTGATCTTTTTTTCCTTACAATTGTTAAGAGTTCTGGACACGCCACAAAAAGTATTTTCCACTGTGTCTTTATCTCAATTTTGCTCAGAAAGTCTTGAAGGTTAAGTGCACTTTGTTCTGTCAGGGTAATCGATTTTCATAAAATTTAATTGCTTACGACAAAAACTAAATTTCTTTGAATCGTTCGTTTTCCAGGATATAGATTTATAGATATAAAAATTACATTCTCAACCATTCTTCAATTTCGAAAATATCTTTATTTAAAAAAAGAATAATTGAATATTTAAAAATTCTTGGAAAACTTATTTAAATTGATCGTCTGTGGTTTCAAGCCTTTTCTTTTTAAATCTTTAAGCTCTGTTCATTTTTACCCTGAAATTATGTAATGATTTGCATTTTAATTATAATAAATTTTCAATATAACTATAAACGATGTCTAATAATATAAAATATACGATTAAAAGATTGAAAACAAAGTTTTTTGAGAATTTATTTAGCCCTCAAAGTAACATTAATTATTACTGTTTTAATCAGTTATTATTTAGTTATGCGTACAAATATTGTTTTGCGAAGGATTTTTAGGCTATTTGGCGAGTTTTAATATTTACTATACACTTTTGATCAATAATACTTTAATAAACATAAAAAAATTTCTTTTACCATGTAACTAATATCCTAAATTGTTGTTATTTGTATCCATAAACTTACATCTATCCATAAAATTCTCATGCAACGCTTGTAAAATGAGCATAAATCTTTGGAAATCGGTATATCATTGTTCAATTAAATCTTAATCCGATATAATTACACTTATACCACATTTCCCTGCAATAATGCTGGTTCTTATATTAATTTTCGCTCTAAAAGAAATATACCGTATATACTCGCATATAAGCCGACCCGCATCAAAAATCTTTATTGCTAAATGACGTTAAATTATGGTTATGAAACGAATTTAACCCTTTCAGGCCTGGATTTCTAAATTTGAATATATATTATTATTATTGATGGGAAGCTTACAAAGAACTCCAAAACCAAATTTGAACTGGTTTGCTTCGTATGTATAAGAATTAATCAGTTTGAATGACATCTGGTGATTAATAGCAAAAATATGGAAAGGTACTGTATGTAGGGCCCTGTAAATGTTATGGTAGCAATTGCCATCGGTTGGACCGAGAGGGTTAAATGAATTATGGATAATAGCCAGGGTCAATGGACCTTGATACACATTGGTCAAATCTCCTGAAAATCAAAACATATTTGATTTAAACGAATAATGAAAATTTGTATCTAGAAATGTGGTATTCGTTGAACTAACCGATACATTGTATTTTCAAGTGAAAATAATACTTATCTGGTTTAGGATTATCTTAATAAACATACCCCATCTATCGAATAAGTCACAATCATAACGAAATAACGCCCATATAGTTTTGATGCGCCTCCGCGCCCAGGACGATTGCTCTATTCCCCAGAACCTGGAATTGGTCATCATATATGTATAAGTATTTGAGTTTCAAATTTATAAACAGCGCTTCTATATCTTTTACTATTTGAAATATTTGTTTAATAATTATTGAACCCAAATGACACTGCCACCACTCATTCTTTAATAATACATATGTCAATTTAATACAGTATTATATGGTAGCAGCATCACACAGTGTTAGCAAAAATGTTGTAAGAGAATTTTTAAAAATTTAAAAAGGTAGCAGTATTACGTCATATTAATAAAATATAACTAGATCATTATCTTGATAGAAAGCTGTCATTGTATTAAAGTTATTTTATTTTGCCTTTACCAATGCTTTTTTTCATAATACGTTGAACAATAATTTTCCTTAATTTAATGTTTTTCTATTTACTTGTCATATTTCCAGAGATTTTCTTCCACGTGGTAGTGGTATCGTTACTCGTAGGCCTTGTATTCTGCAATTAATTAACTCTCCAACAGGTAAATATTTACAAAAATCATTCCATCAAACTTTTCCGTAATTAATATAGAGAGTGCCGAATTTCTTCATTTACGCGGTAAAAAGTTTACAGATTTTGACCAAGTAAGACGAGAAATTGAGATTGAAACCGATCGAGTTACTGGTAAAAATAAAGGATTGTCCACGATTCCTATCAACTTAAAGGTCTATTCTCCCCATGGTAACTCATTTATTATGATTACATCATAAATTATTTGCTTAATTTGCATAGAATATTAAATTTATTTTTGTGACGTAATTCTATTTAGAAGTTACTAACGACAAAACTAATTATTTTCTACAAACCACATATTATTGTTGATTAAATCTAAGCAACTATAAGAAATAATTATAAAATTTCCTCATATTACTTATTAGTAATAGTAGGAAATGAAATTATTTCATTAATAACTGCAAAATTATTCAGGAAATTTTCAAAATTTATTTCAAATAAGTGCAAATATATTAATATAATATGAAATATTGAAAGCCACACAAAATCCTCATTAAAATCCGTTTTATTCCTAATTAAAAGAATCCTAAATATCAGCTTATTGGATTCATTTATCACTGGATTGTATATTTCATTCACTGATAATATTATCGTATTTTATCATTTTCACTTGTCTATAGGAATTTTCCAATTTTTATGGTTACATCATTCTAGGACCCAATATATAGAAAAATGCTTGTTGTCACTACAAATATAATAATTGTTATCTCAACGTTATTGTGGGTCACATTTTTGTTTCCTAACAATCTATTGCTTAATCATTATCTATCAGATTTCTTCTATATGCTTCATTTTCATAATATTTTACTTTTCTTCACGCTTTAGAGTCCTTCGTATTTCTTTATTTTTCATTTCCTTTCATAATATTTTGCTATCCAATAATATTTATTTTCTTTTTATAAATCTTTCATTTTCTCTTCACAATAATTTATCGTCTTATTTATTTACTTTTCATTTTTTGGGATTTCTCTTCATAATAATTCGTTGCCTTTTAATAATTCTTCACTTTTCACATTTAACCTCTTTATCCTATATTTCTTCGACTTCATGCTTTCTTTTTTCAATAGACCTCATTTTTATTAATGCTTCAATTTCCTTCACTACTTTTATCTTTCGTTTTTACATGTTTTTTTTCACTTTATAATCTTTCGTATAACCTTATTCGCATTTTATTTCCTTTCGTTAGTCTTTTGCTTTCTCTGTTATAACCAAAATTTGAGAAATTGCTGGTTTTTACCGACAAATTACTGATTTTTCTAGCTTTATATGGCACTTATTTAGTGTTTATTATTAGTTCAAATTTAGTTAATTACACTGTTTGTTGAATCTTGAGCTCCTGCTTTGTAAGTTTTGTACACGAAGTGATAATAATTAGTTGTAATTCTCACAATATTGCTCATTAAATTAAATATATTGGTAAATTTTTTTTTCAGATTTACCTTGACAAAATAAATTTGTTATTGAAAAATATTAATTTATTTGCCTCAAAATATAATTGTCTCGAGTTTTATGTCATCTCTAAGAAGCCATGATTACATATTATTACTATTTACTTGTATATACTTATCAGTTTTGGTTTCGCAATATTATTAGCAATAAAACAAACGTATTTCAAAAAGGATGTACATCCTTGAAATTTACTATAAGTGAATTCTTTGTTACAGTGATGGATATTACAAAAATATAAAGCTTTATTTTGATAAATGCAAAAAGTATAATTTCGCACAGAATTTTTGCTGCAAGTTCTTCGTATTTCTTTATTTTTAATTTCCTTTCATAATATTTTGCTATCAATTATCCTACTTTTATTTCATGCTTCACTTTCCTTCATATTTTTTCCCTTTATAATCTTTCGTTTCTTGGAATTTCTCTTCATAATAATTCTTTGCTTTTTATTATTGCTTTGTTTTTTCTCATGACAATCTTTCTTTTTATTCAAATTTCACCTCTCTTTCATATATTTATTCGGCTTCACGCTTTCTCTTCCCAATCAACCTCTTTATTAACGCTCATTTTCCACCACTTTTATCTTTCGTTGTTCTACATGTTTTCTTCCTTTCGTTATAGTCTTTTGCTTTCTCTGTTATAACCAAAACTTGAGATATATTACTAAATCATATAATTATTACTGTCTATATATAACTGTCGGCTACTAAGAAACATCATCCACACAATCTAGCATGAATGCCAAGAATTTTCCACATCATATTGCCGGGTTTTACTGACAAATTACTGATTTTTCTAGCTTTTCATGGCACTTGTTTAGGGTTTTATTATTAGTTCTTTATTTATTAATGGAATTAAATTGATTACAATGTTTGTTGAATCTTGAGCTCCGGATTTGTAAGTAGTTTTTTTTTCAGATAAATTTGTTATTGAAAAATGTTTACTTATTAAAATAAAATTTTCTCGGTTTCTATGTTAAGCCCTGGTTACATATTATAACATATTATAATTTGCTTGAATCTATAAAGTGATGATTTCTTGGTAGCAGCATTAATTAAATGTTAAACAATTAAATGATAATTTAAGCCTTTTGCTGCGAATAATATATTTAATAAACTGAAATATTTTCAACTATAAAAATTGTCTTCTTCAATTGCTTGTATATATTTTATAATTGGGGTTTTCTCAATATAATTAGCAATAAAACAAACGCATTTCGAAAAGGATATACAACCAAGAAATTTGTTCGTTACAGCGATGGATATTCCAAAAATATAAAGCTTTATTTTGAGGTATGCAAAAAGTGTAATATCGCACAGGATAACACTATTTCCAGTAATTATTAATCCATTTTTACTTGTGTATGAAAAAATTTTCATATCAAAGAAAACGTTATTTCTAACATCTTGGTGCATTTTTATGAGAAAAGTGTGCATACCGTTTTTTGAATATTTTTATCAATTTGATATTTTTCCCGACCATCTAAATATCCCCATTAAACAACGGTATCATCCACTGTGGGCGATATTCCTATTAGGATTCTCATCCGTGAGAACATCCGTTTTCAAATCACTAAATAATTCCATAAATTTTATTTAATAAATTATATACTCAAAAACTTGTCTCTTCTTAAATTTGTTATTTAAACAAATTTCAGTTTTTCTTAAAATATTTTTTGATAAAAATATTTTTTAAAAATGATAAATTTCGTTCTTCTTTTTAAAATATTTTTCCATTGATATCATATTATTGTATATGATGCTTGATTAATATTACCTGATTGTATAGTGCTGAATCTCACTCTTATCGATTTACCTGGCATAACAAAGGTTCCAGTTGGGGATCAACCCCATGATATTGAAGAACAAATCAGACGAATGATTTTGGAATTTATTACTAACGAAAATACTATTATCCTTGCAGTTTCTCCTGCAAATTCCGATTTGGCGAATTCTGATGCCTTAAAAATGGCAAAAGATGTCGACCCACAAGGGTTGCGCACAATCGGAGTGATTACTAAACTAGATTTGATGGACCACGGGACTGATGCTCGTGATATTTTGGAAAATAGACTGTTGCCATTGAGAAGAGGTTTGGTTTTATTGGATTATATTGAAGTTGCTTTCAAATTAGGTTAATTTTTATTAAATTAGACAACATAACTTAATACCAGAATTTTCATTGTGATTCAATATTATATCACATAAAATTTTTATGATTTCTAATTGATAATTTCTATTAGCGTAAATTGTATCAATATAAACTTATTATTTAGATTGGATTTATTAAAAGCTTGTCTGTGAATCAGTAAATATGTCGATGTTTTTTTTTGATATTCACAGATTGTCATCACTGGCTTTTCAAGTGATTTTATTATTTAGATAGATTACCACGTGATCTGACATGTTAAATGGACTCATATCTATCTATGTATCTATCTATCTATCCCTATCTATCTATCTATCTATCTATCTCTCTCTATCTCTCTCTCTCTCTCTCTCTCTCTCTCTATATATATATATATATATATATATATATATATATATATATATATATATATATATATATATATATATATATATATATATATATATATATATATATATATATATATATATATATATATATATATATATATATATATATATATATATATATATATATATATATATATATATATATATATTTCTCTCTCTCTAATATTCGTAACTTTGTATTTCTGTTACTGGCCCGGTATTTCATCGTCTGTTTGAATTTATTACTATCTTTTCAACTGAGTAATTAAATCTAATTTCTTGCAATCCTGTGAATCCATTATCCTTTATTGCCGTTGAGATATCTAAATTGAAATCTTCAAGTGCATCTAGACAATATATTTTGCACTTATCGATATTGAGTCACTCAATAGCCCACATTGATCGGGCTTCATTCTAGAAATCCCATTGAAAGTTTTGAATGATTGAAAGAAAAATAGGAATTGATGATTTTTGGAAACGTTTTGAAATTTATTTTGATTTGTCAAGTACAACTGTTTAAATTTATTTATGAAAAATATTTTAAGAGAACCTCTAATAAAATGTGAAATATTTCATTACATTTTTTCAATTTTGTAGCAAATAATATGAAAATCCAAATAATTCTTATTTCTTATTTATTTTATATAAAATAATATAGTACTAGTTCATTCTCTTTTTTTACTGATTTTTCCAATGCAACAGTGAAGTATTATTTATTGTTATATTCATTTCCATAATATATCCCAATGGTTTTCTATGAAATTCATATCTGAATTTTATGAAGTCCAGTTGAAGTTGATAATGACAAACTAATACCAGCTAAAGGTTTCTAATAGGAACACATAATAGTACATTTCAATATTTTTCACCATTCATTCCCGTTGGTATTTTTACAGCATCTTCTGTCACAAGTGAAAATTTTTTAATATCTGCATTTCTACATAAATCATAGCAATAGCATGAAATAAATCCATATAGATCTTTAAAGTCTCCAAAACATGATATATCTACAAAATTCCATATTTACACTTTTATATTGATTTTGTTAGATTGTTTTTCTATAATTTTCAATATATTAGGCAAGATTATTTGTCATGAACATTGTTTGTCGTGATACTAGTTTAGTTGAATTAAGATATTTACATTCTACTCATATTTCCTTTTGTAACAAAATTTAATATTTTCGAGTTATTCTATAATTTAATTTACTGAGTTTTCAACGCTTAAGAAATATTAGAGGCTCTGAGGACCAGTTCCGCCTCCTTGAATGATATTACCAAAAGCACACTGAGAAGTTTGAATAATACTAAAATTCTTTTAACAATAATTCCGAGACTTTTTAAATGACTGCCAGATTTAGAATAACTCTAACAACTGTACCAATTTATTGGCTCCAAGAGGTTTGGGAATCAGTAAACTACCATATCGCTTTTTGACATTTTTTGTAAGTTTTCTTTTCACATTTGATTGATATTTGTCTCTTATATACCTTGCCATCTTTGTATTAGATAATCCTAGTAACTACTGTAACATTTAATATTAAATAGCAAATAGGACACTTATATCTCAAAATAAAGTAAAATTTGCTAGGGCTTCCAATCTCACGATTTTGGGATTATGTTTTCTTAAATCTCATGATTGAATTTCTCATTTGAAAAATTAATATAAAGTTAAAACCAGAAGTTTTTTTTATAAATTTATTATGTAATTATCGTATTTTCCGGGGTATAAGTCGCTCCTGCGTATAAGTCGCACACGCCATTTTTAAGAAAAAAACGAAAAAATGTAGCGACTTATACCCCGGAAAATACGGTAATAATTTTAAATTAATTTATTAACATAAGCATATTGTTATTAGTAATTAATGTATTATAAAAATTATACCGATAAAATGAAATTAATGCAGCTTGAAAATTAAAACATTAATTAAGGTTTTTATGCTCAAAGTAGCATCCGAAAATTTCTTTTATATCTCATTATATCGCAATAACTAGCATTGTTTATTATTTTTTGTTTTTCTTTTCGGAAAGTTAATTATTTTAATTTTACTGAAAAAATAATTACAATCTCCAATTCTCGAAATTAATTTTAAATTACTTTTCTTTTAATTTACCAAAGTGCAAAATATTGATTTTAAATATTTAAGTATGTCAATAACACTTAAAAATATATAAATTATTAATATAATCATATTGTCATGGCAATTTTATACCGTGAAAATTACATGTTGGTTTTTTTCTGAAATGAAGAATGAAGAACAAACACTTGGAAATGCATTTTTTTGCCGCTTTATTTATATTTTCATTTTATTTACAATTGAAAGTAAGATAAAAATCCAAAATTAGATTTGCTTATAGTTTAATATCATGACTGTTAACAATATTTAAGATTTATATTATTACGCTTTTCTGTAATAGATAGGATGTCGAATTTCTTTGAAATAGCGAATTATTTATTACTTATTAATAATATTCGTATAGTTTGTTGAAATAAATATTCGTGCTATTCATTGGAGTCCAATGAGCAAATCTTATAAAACATGCTGAAATCATTAAGAATAGACTGTATAGATTTATGTTTGTTTGTATGAATAAGTAAAGCGTAATAAGTAAATAAATAAAAAAAAATGTTATTGGTCAAGCAATACATAGGTATGATAAACCAATAAAAAGTATTTTCTAGCTTAACTAAAAACTCAAAACATTTTGATTTATTTAAATACTATGATGTTTTTTCCATTTGAAATGCCTTTCGTTTAATTTCCGTATTTAAAAAATCGACTTCTCTAGCTGCATCTTATTGTATATATGAGAGTAAATAATTAAATATATTTTAATTTTATATTCCTATCAAATAATACACAATATTAAAAATGGATTATCAAATAATTCGTTCTAGGTTATATTGGTATTGTTAATAGAAGTCAGAAAGATATCGAAGGGAGAAAAGACATTAGAAAAGCAATGGAAGACGAAAGAAAATTCTTTATGTCTCATCCAAGTTACTGTCATATGACTAACAAAATGGGCACTCATTACTTGCAAAAAGTTCTCAATCAACAACTTATAAATCATATTCGTGATACCTTGCCTTCTTTACGAAATAAAATGCAAACCCAATTAATGACAATTGAAAAAGATGTCGAGGAATTTAAAACCATTAAGCCCAATGATCCAAGTTATAAACCAAAATCTCTCATATTACACACAATGAGATTTTGTAAAGACTTTGACAAAGAAGTCGAGGGTGCCGGTCGTGATACTGATACCGATAAGCTAACTGGAGGGACTAGAATAAATCAGCTTTTCCATGAGATGTTTCCATATGAAATAGCAAAGGTAAAATCTGTTTTAATTGATTTTATAAAAAAACTTTAATTTAAAAAATTCTTTAAATTTATATTGGCTTTTATAATAACAATAAAATAAAATACTTTCTCATAATATTTTATTATTTAATCTCATAATCATTATGTGTCTGTTGGTTTAATAGAGATATAGAGAAGCAATAACACTTTAAAAAGACAGTGGCAAAAAAATTGTGATTAACAGAAAACATTGAAATATAATAGAAAACTAAACGAAGGAAAAATTAAATTCTAAATGAAAACAGATCAAAAGTGAATATGAATCAGATAAATAATAGTATTATGGCAGACAATAATCATCAAAATGACCAATCACTGTTTCATTAGCTCAAAATTATTAAAAATAGATTTGTAAAAATTATTTTCACTAAACTGATAAAACGAAGCAAAAATTACCGCATAGTTTAACTTTCATCTCACTGGCCTACTTGTTACGTTAATAAACAATATATATGTACTTGAAAGTGAAAATGGAAAAATAACTTACTGAATCCTATTTAAACAAAAATTAATTTATGCTCAATTTTTAAAATTTGTTCTCCTTCGATCCCCATTTTAAAAATTCATAATTCCGCTTCAAAACATTTCAAACAACCGACATACGATTCATGAATTAGAAGCGTATTCTCCCAAATGCTTGTTTGACGCTGAGGATTTGATACATTTTGCTGAAGGTTTCATAAATTGCCATTTCTCATTCATATTTTCAAATCTTAAGTTAAATAAAAAATTAAAAACAATATCTATTAAAACCCTGAAATATGTTGACTAACAGATAACTACTGTTCAATAATGTTTGAGAGCGTAATTTTTAGTTCCGTGTAAATTTGTTTGACTTTTTATTATAGTAATGGATATGCATAGACATTGAAATTACAACATGGATATTTCTTTCGCTATTTACTTAAAAAAGATCAAGTAGCACAAGAGAATAAAGATATAAAGTTTAAAATCATTTATTTACTTTACAAGTGAACTGTTAATTTTTCTTTACGTTAATTTATTTATTACTTTAATTTTTCTCTGCATTTCATATAAGAAACATTTTAAAGACAATTATAATGACTATACAAAATAATTGAAATTTACGCATTCCGACGTATGCCTTGAATAAATTACCGACTTTGTACAACTATTTCGGTTGAATTATTATTTGGTGTTCTGTTGCCACCTGCATTATTATGACGTTTTGTAATGATTTATTTATAGTAAAATATACACAAATTTGCATTTGTTATAATATATTATTCGTTTGTTGTTATTTGTCGATATTTGGTTCACGCATCACAAATTTGATTTTAAGTTTGCAAATCTTTTTTCATTATTAATTTAATTCTTTATCTAAAAAATCTATTAATAATGATTTTTTCTGTTTTAACCATTGACCGAAAGTAGCGTGATATGAAAAAAAAAATTTTTATTAATTGATTAGAAATTAAAAATGATTTTAAAAATATTATTACTTCGAAATTTCCGAGGTTTGCTAAATTTGGGATTTTATTATTAATATTGTTTTTTTTTCGTTTTAAACTTTTTTATTCCTAATTTGACAAATTGTTTAACGTAACATTTTATTGATTTTTCACATGATAATTAAGCGATCAAAAGTGAATAAAATATGAATAAATTTTGGTGGCAAGAATGAAATTATTGGGTTAGGTTAAAATCATTATCCAATTTCTAAGAAAATATTGAAAATTGAGAAATATCCACAATGCAGAAATAATAAACGAATGACTTCAACTCGCTGGTAAATTTGACAATCTTTTTTGCACGCATGTCCCTCTGGAGTAAATAACCGGGAAATTTCAATTTAAGATGAAATAATTTCTGGTTTGACAACTTGACAAATAAAGGATCTCAACAACATTGTAACAAAAATAAAGGAAAATACCAACAGCATTTGATAATAAAAATTAAGTTCAAGTCATTTGCTAATTTGTCTTGTCAGAAATTGACAGCTAATAAACATTGCTTGCATGTTCCAAATGTGCTCCTTGACATCATATCTGTACTTGCATTATTCGTTCATTTCCTATACTTTATCTCGATATCCATACTACTGAAGTAATTAATCAATGTCTGAATTTGTGCTATTATTTGTTTCTTTGTGGATAACATAAACATAATAGCTTTATGATCCGTTCTCAAAGGAACCCTTTCCATATAAATAATGATTGAGATGTTGACAAAAATAATAAATTGTCAGCAGGCCTTTTCATGATTGTTCATTGCATGAGAACAGTACAACCTTTGTCATCTTTCTGAGATAATACCGCTCCAATCGTGTAGAATGACTTCCTAAGACAGGTGAGGACATTAAAGCATTTTTCATATTTTCGAATGCAATTTTTGGTTGTGTTTAGCCTGCACAATTCTTCTAAAAATGACTTTTGCATATTTTTGATGACTTCTGTTATAATTACAAAGAAGCTTTTTCACACACTTTGGCCTTTCAAATGATTTAATGGCTTCCAACCTTTGTCCTAGAAATTTGCCTTCTTTCAAAATATTTAACTCTTCAAGATTTATTCCAAAATATGCTACTTCATTTAAGACATTATGGTGATGATCGATCATCTCTATGAATATCAAGAGACTGCTGCATATCTATTACCTTATATTACTTTTATCACCTTCTGTCATTTCTGTATCCTTCATATCTTTATCTGTAATATATGATATTCTCATTGGATATATTAAAAATCTTGAATATGAATCCGTAAATATATCGATGCTTTTTTGATATTCACAAAATTTTCACAAGTCTTTTTCAAGTGACTTTGATCCGAAAATTTGTGAATATCAAAAAAGCATCGATATATTTCCTGATTCATAAATACAATGTCAATTGAAAAGAAATCAGTGGTGAAATTTGAAAAAAGTTCTTATAATAATATGATATTCTACTTCTACTATAATAATTGATACTGGGAGTCAAGATGGGTGTCTAATACACTGCCCCATCTATCTCATCTTCTATTGCGGCTTCGACTTTTCTCTCTGTAATTATCTTCTGTTCTTTTATAATTTGATTCGGCTATAAATGACATATCTCATATTCACTAATCTTTTCTCATCTCTCGTTCCTCGATAACCAGTACCTTCTTCGTATTGCCCCTGTTGTCTTCTGAAATTTTTATTGGTTCTCCATTATCTCATTTTCTACCTTTATGACCACCCGTTACATTTCTTACACCTTATGACATACATAGCATGCGACTATCTTTCCGCAGACTTACACACCGCTTCTTACATGTCCCTACATCCATCTTGTAACTATTGTAACCTTTTCTTTAACTATTCTAAATTTGTCAAAAATGTAAAATTTTCTCTTTCTTTATCCGAATAGATTTCTTTTCTTCACATGGTTTTATATTAAGCTTTATTGAATATCATCCTAAAAGTTGAATGAAAAGTATATATTAGATTAATATATGCTGCAAAATTGTATCAAATATTTTAATTATCTATACAAAAATTTTTTATAAATATAATATGATAAACTTTTATTGCATTTTGCCTAATCACTTACCATAATTCTATTTATTTAAATCTAAACGGTGTCAAGAACGTATGCGTTAAAACGGAATTGGATGCTATTTAATCGTTTCTCAAAATTTCATTTAACATACGGCTTCAAATTGCTGTTGGAAATTTGTCTTTTCAACTTTTTCCATCTCATAATTTTATAATTAATTAAAATAACAGTTACATATTTGATTTCAGAAAGATTTTGACGAGAAAAAATTACGCAAAGAAATCGGAACAGCTATAAAAAATATTCACGGAGTTCGGTAAGGAAATATTTGCTGAATGCTGTTGACATTGTGATTTTAATTAGTACTGGTTTATTTACACCGGATATGGCGTTTGTGGCCATCGTAAAATTGCAGATTAAAGATTTAGAGGAGCCATCAGTGAAATGTATTGACTCTGTTGTTACTGAACTAATGGACATTATTAGAAGGAGCGCAACAAAAGTAAAATATTTCTTCGGCTTTTCCAAATGTATTGCTCGATTTTTTTTCGTTTTCATAGATTTCAAGTTATCCCCGTTTACAAGATGCAATAGAAAGACAGGTTTTGCAAGAAGTTAGAAATAGACAATCTCGAACTAAGGATCAAATAAAGATGCTTATCAAGATTCAGTTGTCATATATCAATACAAATCATGAAGATTTTATTGGGTTTAACAAGTAAGAAATTTTTGAATAAATTAAATAATTACAACTGAGGTTCACTATTTTAAAAATGAGTAGAGTAAATATAAAATTTTAAGATTTAAGAAGATTCTTATGACAATTAAATTTTTCATTTCGTTATATCAATTCTTAAATGCATAAATATCATCATTGCACTGAAAACTCTAAATATGAAATAAATAAATTTCATTAATTCAGTCATCACAAATTTTAATTTGATTGAACTCGATATTTTATTATTATTATTTATTTTTATTATTATTATTTATTATTATTATTATTATTATTTATTATTATTATTTATTATTATTATTATTATTATTATTATTATTTATTATTATTATTATTTATTATTATTATTATTATTTATTATTATTATTATTATTTATTATTATTATTATTATTATTATTATTATTATTATTATTATTATTATTATTATTATTATTATTATTATTATTATTATTATTATTACTATTTTTAATAATTGTTTTGAAACGTATATTAATCACTTCATTTTAATTCTAGTGCTGATAAAAAAGCTGATAATCCAGTTAAAAATATGGGCAATCAAGTATTTATTTGTTTTATCAATTATATGAAATTATAATATTATAATTTATTGTTACAAATATTATTTCAAACTCATTAACAGTAATATATATATACTCAGTATTATAAACAGTTAAATAGTCGAAATTCCATTTAGTTTTTAGTATGTCATTTTAACGTACCAAAAATATTTATATTTAAGTTTTATAAATGATTTTTAAAGCTCTGTTATAATTCTAAATTTGAAATTTTAATTTACATTGAATTTATAATAATTTGTAGTTTGTATTGAATTTATTCAAATAAATAACTATGTAATCCATAATTCGCAATATTTATTCATAAAATGAAATATTTTGACCTAATTATTTCAATACAAAATTTAAAAAGTCTACCTTTCTCAATTTTTTTCTGATCGAATCTATCCTTGAAAATAAACACGTGTTAAGTTTTGTATTGGAATAATCAGGACTTATTCTAGTTCGAAATATTTCATTTTATGAATAAATACTGCGGATCATGGCTTACATAGTTATTTATTTGAATTTTATTTCAATAAATGATTTCGCTATCGACAAATTTATTTTAAAGCTTAGTTATTGAACTTGTTTATATATATATATATATATATATATATATATATATATATATATATATATATATATATATATATATATATATATATATATATATATATATATATATATATATATATATATATATATATATATATATATATATATATATATATATATATATATTGGAAAGATTTCTTTATAAAGGTGTAGAAAACGAAGATTGATATACTATTAATTGAACATATCGCTTATATAAGATGTATAACTGTGAAATTCTAATAAAAACGCGACCTGATAAATGTTAGAAAGTATTTTTAAATCAAAAAAAATACAACATATTTAAGGAATCTTCATAATTTATCTCTCTGATTCCCCTTATTTGACCATAAGGATTTTTAATAATATAATCTTAATATTGTTTTTTGAAATCCTACAAATCCTGTTATTTACCTAAAATATTTGGATATTAATAAAGTTTGGTTAATATTATACATCTATTTAATAAAATATTGAAAGGCAGTATTTTACATTTTATTAAATTTAAAATTTATTTTGTATTTTTATCATTAATTTTTATTCATTTTTACATTCCGTTTTTTAATTATCCAATTAACTTTTTTAAAATTTGGCATCTCTCTTAATGATTTATGAATGTAATTAATTTCAGTTAATGTATCAATTTTGGTTTCTTTTTCAAAACAATTTTTAATAGTTTGGTAAACACTATGAAAAATGTTGACAATATCAGTAAATACTTGTCTACATCTTCTATTTTTAAGATTCCTTTTGGAACATAATTTCGTTGCATGTAAATTTTTTATCTTAACTTCTCCGGTATTGGATGGATTTTAATAAGTAAAATTAAACAATAGGCATTATTTTATATAATGAAATATATAATGATATACAAATGCTACTTAAATGTAATAAATAAATTGAAATATTGTTCTCTTAATATATTTGTTTTACATTCATGATACATTTTTTTCAAAATAGGCGCAATTGCTTTCCTAGATTTATTTAACTTATTCGAGATCTCCATCTATATTATTTAAAATCATTATAATTATCAAGAAAACACTATAATTATTGACACATATATTTCAATTATAAATTCATTCAATGTTTTACTGTGAATTTTTTAACAAAATCGAGATTTTTCTTTTAAAATAAGGGATTTTTCTGAATTTTTTGTTTTCTATTGGCTTAATTTTTTTGGTTCAATTTTAAATTCTTTTGGGTTTTATGTTTTAATCAGTTCATTAAAGATGTGATACATCAATAAAATACAGTGAGAAGATTCTGCATGATTTTAAAAAAAATTCATCTTATTTTTTTCATTACATATATATTATTTGTAGAACATGTCGCTGTAATAGTTATTTGAAAAAATATAGACAACGTTTAGGATTAAACGAACTATTGAATAATGAATAAATTTTAATTTTACACTAAAACCTCGATTTGCGTCGTTTTCGAATTTGCGTTGTTTTTGAAATTTAGTTATTTCAGAGTTGCGTCGTTAAAATTTCGATCTGCGTTGCTTAAATTAACCATATAAAATAAAGTTTCAATGTAAAATAAATTAGATTTTCCGCATGAAAATAAAGATAATTATAGTTTAAGTAAGTATGCAACTCATTTCACAGGCAATGGACATTTTTGTAGATAATGACCGTGATGAAAATCGATGCTTAACGGTTACACAAACTATTGATAACGCTATCAATTGCTATAAAAAAATTTTTATGGAAAAAAAAGCTGTACAAGTTCAGCAAACTTTAGTCAAGTTTTTAACTGTAACATTACGAGAACCAAACCAGAACCAGTCTACAGAAACGGTAATCGATTTAGAATTGTCAAATTCATCGAATTAGAATTAAAAAAAAAGAAAGTTACAAACTGTTTCTGTGCAATGAATTTTATATTTTGTTTATTTAATGAATTTTTATGTTAATTAATGAATTTATGTTTTATATTTTATTTAATATTTTAATGAATTTATGTTTTATATTTAATTACATATACATAATGATTAAAATAAAAATAGTTTTTAATCCAAAAGATCTTTTGTTTTAGTATTAATTAACAAAATACATTTTTATATGGAAAAATTCTTGGGGTCTAATTAACGACGCAAATCGAGGTTTTAGTGTATGTCAAAAAGTTAAGTAGAAATAACGGTCACTTTCCTAGCCAATTTTCTTTGAGTTATATTATGTATTATTACAAAATAATTTTACATTGAGTTTGAGATATTCAAAGGAATTTGATGATGTCCCGGTTCGATTAATTACCCACTACACCCTGAAGTCTAAACGGAATTTCGCCACCTCCGACGAGCTTATCAATCTTTCTCTTTTTTCTGTCTTTAACGTATTTAAATATTTCCATGTTAGGAAACCATTAATAAGTTCACAAAACCAGTTACAACATGCTTCACACGAATCATTTTTTGACTTATTTTCCTTACTCAATCTTTTTAAGCTACCATTTTGCTCTTATATAGTACAATAATATTTAATAACTTTAACTTTCATAATTTTCTATCATGACATTTCTCAACTATTTTATTGTTCATCTTTAATTTTACTCTATTTATAAATTGTTTTCTTACACTTTCCTGATCTAAATTTCTTCGTGTTATCATTATTACGATTTTTGTTTGCTTTATACATTTTTTATCTTCGTTAATCTGCCTTCCACATCATTTGTAGCCACATCTTTGATTCTTCATTAGCAATCACATTCTTGGTTAACTTTTTATATTTTACTTTCCTCTATTTCTCTTTAATTATTGAAATTATTTTTCTGATCGTAGTAAATTTTGGAATTATTATTGATAATACGAATTCTAGATTATTCGAAAAGGATGGCTGTCACTTGCAACTTCTACATCTCTTACAAAGAAAAATGAATTTTGGTTTATTTTGAAAGCCGAATCACTTACTTGGTATAAAGACGAAAAAGTTGCTCCTATTTTTATTCATTAAGTGTGATATGGAGTATTTATAGGAAAATGAGAAAAAATTTATCGTTACTCTTGAAAATTTAAGATTGAAAGATTCTGATAGTCGTATGTTCGGACCAAAATTTCAGATATCTCTTTATAATCGTGACAACAGAGCTAATGTATTTAAAGACCATAAAACTCTTGATTTGGCTTCTCACGACAAAGGAAACATGGATTCTTGGAAAGCAGCATTTTTACGAGCTGGTGTCTACCCGGAAACCAATGATGAAGATGTAAAATTATTTGAATTCTAGAAGTTGCTTATATATACTTACGATGTAGGGTGAAGAAAATCACGAGCCTAAAGATTCAATGCTTGAGCGTCAAGTAGAAATCGTGAGAAACTTGGTTTCTTCTTACATTACAATTATAAGAAAAGAACATTGTGATTATTTACCCAAAGCTGTTTCACATTGTCTTATTTCCAAAGTGAGATTTCTTTTCATTGCTTATATATATTTAAAAAAATTTTTTTTAAAGAATTTTAATAGTTTAATATAATATCCTTCTATGAATAAATTACAGCCTTCTATTTATCGGTTTCTACTGAGATTTTTGGTTAAATAACCCCAGTTTTGTATTTATTTATTCAAATATTCGATTAATTTGATTGATGAGTCCATTGAATTATCAATAAAATATAAATTTATTGAATTTATTGATCTATAGTCTTATAAAAATGAAGAAAACATATAAATCATTAAATTATATATTAAATTAAACTGTTTCTCTTTTTTTGTCACTTAAGTTTTTCGTTTTAAACATTGATTGAAAAAATATTTCAGGAGTATTTTTATGGTATTTAATAAAATTATAAACAAACACGATTTTCGTTACAATTGAATGTTTAAAAATCTTCAGTAATATACTACCAGTCTTGATCAACGGTACCCGATTTGTGATTTACCGTAACATGCTGCTTCCAGGGAAATTAATTTTTATTTAGCAGTTTTGGCGGGTTACGGAATAAAATGGTATGTGGACAAGGATATGGAAACAGGGGAGCATATGGACAAAATGGCATACGGTCACATGATATACAGTAAAATTATATGCAAGCTAAATGGAATGTAGATAATGATATGCGGACAAAATGGTAAACTGATAAAATGGTTTGAGTACAAGATGGTAGGTGGAATAAATGGAACGCAGATAATGTTATATGGACAAAATGGCATACGGTCACATGATATACAGTAAAATTATATGCAAGTGGTATACTGACAAAATAGTTTGAGGATAAGATGGTATGTGGAATAAATGGGCCGTAGATAATGGTATATGGACAAGATGGAACATGGTCAAATAATATACGGCAAATTACACAAGGGCTAAATGTAATGCAGATAATGATATGCGGACAAAATGGAATGCAGACTAAATGGTATGTGGTGATTTTGTGAGAAAAGTTCTCAACTATATTTTCATTGCACCCTTAACTATGAAACTTAGATTAAAATTTGATAACGAACCCAAAGTGTTGGTTAAAGGTCTTTATTAATTGAATACCGATTTTGAACTCTACAGCATTAACATTGATTGTAATTTTCTAATGAATTAGTTAATATTATCACGATTGTGGGTTAGGGTGCCAATGAAAAATGAAATGCTAATTTTGCCAGTTCTTACCCCCTCAATTTGTTCATATCGGCATCCTGTTTATCTAGCCAAAAAATAATTTGAATTGGGTTATGTTTACCACTTGCTCAATGGATGTGACCGTTTACTGTATGTACGGCCAACGACTAATATTGTAATGCTTAAGAAAAAACAATATTAATAAAACATATTATACAGTACACACTGTTATACAGTACTACACAGTTAATGAATGATGATTTGGAAAATAAATGTTACTCTGCATTCTGCAAAGTGAAGTTTAGTGCTATTACACACATTACACTGTGCTTAGCTGAATCTACTTAAGTAAAAGTGCAAGTTTAATTGTCACTGGAGCAGCCTGCAAGCGTAGACTTCTTGGGGTCCGGGTAGTCGTGGCGATGCTTCTCGACCACCTGAAGTAAAAACTGTTTCTGTTCCTCCTGGTTTGTAATGACAGCATTAAATGATTGTATCAGTGATACGCCACGTTCAGCTGCATCATTGACAACTTTAAGAGCCTTGACACGACTCAGACCCCGAATGTAGTCAGAGTTAGATTTCCATCCTAAAGGATGCTGTCGGAGGAAGTCCTGTGGAATTTCGAGTGGGACAAAGAACTGCCTGGTATTGGTTGTGACGAAATCTGAGAGTTTCTTTGTAGAAATGTCCTTCTCATCCAGTTGTATACGTTTGCATGGCTCATCTTCACCTTCACGCGATAGTGCGGCAACCATTAGCTCTTTACTCTCGACCGGCACTTCGTCATCAAACAAAGCCAAACCGATCAGGGTTTCACCGAGGTACCACAGATGGCGAAGAAAGGTAATGAGTGCTGCATTGGCAACTGCTTCATTTCTTGTTTTGTACTGGACCAGTTGCTGCAACAATTCCAAGTCATGTTGCGGAGCTGAAGGTGCCGATGGACAAGTAAACCACACCTTCAGGTAGATGGTGATGACGAAAACATTCATTTGTCGAAGTCCTGAAAGTTCTCGAGGTGTAAGATGAAACTGTGAACGGTACAAGTAAATTTTGAGACAGTATATAAGTTTGGCCATCCACCTGGCTCTGTGATAGGCTCCTGGTGCATGCACAGTGACATTATCAGACGCATCACCAAGAAACAAAATGCTCAACTGAAGTAACTCCTTATAGTCGTCTCTTGGCTGGAATGTCAGAAGCTGCTTCTTCAGAAAGACAAGCATTTCTTCTTTGATTGGATTTAGTTCACTGGCAAGTTGATCATCACCGATACCACTTTCAAACGCTTGTCTGTTGATTGTTCTCCATGCTGCTGAGAATCTCTGGAACAATTTGATCTGTGGACCACTTGATGCCTTTTCAATCACTGTTTCAAAGACTTTAGCGACAATAAGTTCATGAATGTGGTGCCTGCATGCCAAACTCAACAGCTGTTTCTTCAACTTGTTTTCCAACAAAACGCATGCGCCAGCTTTATTTCCGGAGTTGCTTGCTGTGGTGTCAAATGACATGCCAATAATTCGATCGGTTAAATTCCAGTCCAGTAACACTTCATGCACTGCTGTAGCCTGAGCTTCACCAGTTCCACTTGATAACTTGGGAACAGCCAACAGTTTCATTACGCCATCCCCAGACACAATTATTGCAAGTCTATCCACAGTCTCTTTTCCTGTCAACTCGGGAAGCAGCTTGCCATCCCAGTGAACTGTCAATGGCGTATCGGGTGAAAAACTGTTTCGCACTTCAGCAGCAATGTCTGCACGATGTTGCCTTCGAGCTAGTCTGGTTGACTCTTTGTTTAAAGTTAGCTCACTGGGATTGTGGCCAAGTGACTTGGCAGCGGCAGCCAAAATGTACGTGGCATTTCTGTCACTTACTTTCGTCCGATCAAGTGCAGATGCCAGCTCTGGAGTAAGTATGTTCATTGGACGGTGACGTTTTGGCGCTGGCATAGACATACTGGGATCCAACACTGTTAGACTACTGCTGTCATCTTCACTTTCACTGCTTTCACCCAAACTTCTTACGACTGAAGCATCCCACTGTCTCTGCTCTTCTCTGACGTTTCTTTGCTCCTCTAAAAGTTCTCGCTGCCGGCGTCTTTCCTCCTGCTTCGTAAGCTTTGTGTCTACTGCACCCATGCATCCCCGCCTGCCCTTTTCTCGCTGTGCTTCCAAGAATTTCTTGTCCTCTTCAATTTTGATGAGTTTCATTGCATTTGCATGTGCAACATCGAATAAATCATCCAAACTTTCCGAAAATGCATCCTCTTTACTCTTTTGCACTTTGGACATCCTTGCCGTATTTTTCTTAAGCGCTTGCCATTTTGCATGCAAATCCTTCAACTTGGCAACAATATTATAGTCCTGTCGGGTTGGTATTCTGGCTTTCATCCAAAATTGTAATAGTTCTCTTGTTGTTGATACAGCACTGTCCTGAATAGTCAGCTTTTCATTCAAATGAAAGTGGAAAAATCTTGCAAGTACTTGACGATTTGATGGTAGTTTGCTGCCTGTTAGTTCACTCAATGTTCCACCAATCAACCAGATGCCTCGATCTTTGCCTTTACTTATACACACAGCTGCCATTGAACCAGGATATCTGCAAGTATATGCACAGAAAAATATAAAACAAGCTCGCAAGTCAGTCAGCAGTCAGTAGCTCAGATCTATTATAATAAGCAACGTTATACTTGCATTGCAACAACAACAAAAAATAAGTAGCAGGACTTGACAACTAGACACTGACAGGCCCACTGGCCACTTTGCAACAAATCAGTCTATTGCACCAATTAAATATTCATAAATTAAGTGTTATGAAACAATACACTTACCCAGAGTTAGCTTTGCATTAAATAAGAAAGTCACAAGTCACACACACGCAATAAAGAACAAAATTTAAAATCCAATAAAAATGCAGACAACAACAATCTCCAAAGAATATATAATTGCAATGACTCACACTAATAAGTAAGTAAACTCATTCAACTCAATGTTGTATTTTATTAGGAATAAACCCATAACGTACAATATGTTGGACTATGATGCCAGTGAGCAACCTCTAAATATAATTGAATGTTGAAGAAAAACATACCAGTTGATTACCATATCAATAGGAACA